>PVIH01004509.1:0-139064 GCA_004025045.1 Sigmodon hispidus
GTGGTCTCTAAACAAACAAACAAGAAAAAAAGCCAAACATGCCCAAGAGGCAAACCACAACCACTGAACAGCTTGGGATCAGAAACACCCTGGACTGACCCTTCAAACCCCAGTCCAACTATAGGAACACCTGACTCACTCTTGAGGGAGGGGGGACAAAACTGGATTTGGCCGGGAGTGAAGACTGATCCAAGCATTACTGGGCCAGTGTGACCATAGGACTGTCTGCTCCCTGCCCAGGGAGAGGATGGGGAGTTGCAGAGAAGAAAAATGACCTGATGTGGTGGGAGGGGGAGGGGACCTTGAATAAGGATATACAGGGATGGAAAAAAAAATTCAGAGGGAAAGGTGAACACAAAGAAAAAAAAAAGACTTTATCTTAAATAAATAAAACAAACAACAAACCAAAAGGATTGTTGTCAATTAATAGACTTTTAATTGTTATATTTTACTAATATTTATTATTTATTTAGTTTACATTCTGACTGAATTTTACTCTCCCTCCTCTTCTCCCATTCCTCCCATCTTTTCCCCTCCTTCCAGATTCACTGTTCTCTGTTTCTACTCAGAAAGAGGCAGGGCTCCTCTATGTAGCAACAAAGCATGGCATCTATAGTCTTTGTAAGTGTACTAAGCGTTTCTCCTTGCATAGAAACTGGGCAAGGTAATTTAGTAGGAGGAACAGGTTTTCAAGAGCAAGGCAATGTTAGGAACAGCGGAGGCTCCCAATGTTAGGAGACCCACAAGTAGACTAAGCTACATAATTGCCATATTATGTAGCAGGCCTAAGTCAGTCCCATGCAGGCTAAACCAAATTAGCCAAATAAAAAATAAGTGGGGACTGGGATGGATTGGGAGGAAAAAAGGAGGGCAGTGTTATATATTTAAAAGTTTTTAAAATAAAATTTAAAAATAAATTAAAAATAAATGGTACACACCTAAAGAGAGAACTCTCAATAGAAGAATCTCAAATAGCAAAGTAACATAGACTCCAGAATTTGAAAGAGCTCTTTGGCTAAAAGAAATAATATAAAATCATTAAGCTCAGAACTTTATTTCTAATATTGTCCAGAAAGTAAGTCATGATATCTGGTGTTGGACTTTGCAAAGTGCATATGTGTTCTTGGTCAGAAGGAAAATATTATTTAGCTTCTCATTTATAATAAAAGTACATAGATTTAGATGGTGATGTTACACATTTCTCTGTCATATATAAAAATAGAGCATCATTTAGAAAATTGAAAAGTCACATGAGAGGGATGGCTTTGCAATAAGTGGTTTCTCAGACACAGAATGGATTAAGAATTCTGAACTCCACTGTTTTCAAGAAGACATAACTCAGGCAAAGGTCAATATTGTCAGCTTTCATTGCTTTTATTTTAGACTTTAAAATGTCACTGAAGTGCTCAAAAGAAATGGAGAAAATATAAATTCTTGCTGTGCTGAAGAGTGGAAAGATGAAAATGAGGTGTGTTATGATGAAAGCAAAGTGTTTTCAGTGTTGTCCAGTGACCAAAATTGAATGACACTCTCTAGGGAAGAGGATGCAGAACAGAATTCATGCATATGAAAGACAAGCAAATCAACCAATAAGATGCACTGATGTAGTAAATATCAAAACTAAAATAGGTGTGTGTATCTACATGTGTGTTTCAACAAAAAACACCACAGCTAATTTTGTTGTGCTCTTGTTTCTATTTAGAGTGGTGAAAATCCTGCCATGCAGAGCATGTATAACTGTATTTTGTAGAGAAAACCGATATGTTCTGTGATAAAATTCAATTAATTATATTTATTCAATGAGAACTTTGGGTTCAAGGTTTACATAGCAATTATGAGTTTTAATTATTGTCAAAGTTTATATTTACAATACAAAGCAAGGAGGGACTTGTAATCAAGGAGAGGCTGTAACTAAGAAGGGAGTAACCAAGGAGTGGGCTGTGACTAAAACAATCAAGACCTTCAGGATAATCTAATTTAAGCAGTGATTATATTTCAGTAAGTGTCCAGAAGAAAAATGATTGAGTGCTGGTAGGTAATATAAGGTTATTCTATCAATGAAGTAATTGATAGACCTGTCATCACAATGAATAACACAATGAAAGCAGTAAGAAAAGTTGTGTAAGAGGTCTTATACTAAACTTCAAGATAGATGTTCTGATGTTGAAAGCCTGATTGCCATACCTAGAACACATTCTAACATCAAGGACTGTTTCTAGAATATATAAAAGCAAAAAAGTATCTTAACAACTTTCTTCTGCATTTTTTGTCACCTATTAATCTTTTCATGGGATAACCATTAGGTAAGATTCCATGTTGATGAGTATGTCTATTCTACCTTTCATTTTCTGATCAAAAATGAGAGTCATGTAGAATTTTCTGCAAGAATATCTTCAATGCATCATCATTACAACCGTCAATAGAACAGGCTTATAAACACCTATAATAAATGGGATATGAATCATTTTCCTATTTCTTATCAATGTAAACAAAACTCTAACAAAAAATGAAACAAATAGTTTACTATGAATGACCATTGTTTAGAATACCAAATATAATGCTTCCATGCAGAAGCAGCTGTATGAAGGTTTTAGTTACTGACAAGTCATAAGAAAATAAACAGCTGTATTGTCGTAAACATCAATTATATGCATTACATATAAACTACTGATGTTACAGATGCAACCTGATGAAATTGTTAGTCCACTTAATGGTCGGCTAAGTCTAAAAAGTTTTACCTTTAAAGTAAGTAGAGAGAGTAATATATACAGGAAGTGGTGTTAAATAAGCATTAAAGGGTCTAATGATAGGCAAAGATGAATTTAGTTTCTTATCGGTAGAATTTGAATACTCATGAATCACAAAGTTTATGTCAGTTAATTATTCTGTATGAATCTTTAACAGGGATGTGACTCTCTTGATGAAAACAATTTAGTTTACACTTTGTAATATAGATTTCATTTTATACATTACAACTAGTTTTTTATGAAACATGTTATTATAATAATTTTTATTCCATAAAGGTTTAATCTGATACAAAGATAGGTAACCAAATCTAGGTTTTCATTTTGTTTCTCTGAGAGGCATATTTACTGTATTCTAAAATTATCTCTGATACCCACCTGTTATGAACTTGTTTTGTTTCTAGCAAGTTTTATTTTTCTTATTAAATTTGACTTTTGACAATTTCATACATGCAGGTAACACATTCTCATTACTCTCAAAACATCCCTTCTTAACTTCTTCCACTTCTGTCAGATCACTACTTTGCACAAATCTTTCACTATATTTATGTTGAGTTCATTGACTATGGCTTTGTAAATCTGTATTGAAAACTAGTGGAATCAACGGTGTATAGCAACTAAAGAAAATGAACTCCATGACCCTTTCCCTCATCAGTGAACATCTTGTAAAAGGGCAAGTGTTCTGAATATTTAATATCACCATGAACCCCAAGTTAACATTAAGTAAAATTAACATTGCATCATTAGGTTAAGTTAGCAACTAGTTGACAGAAAGTAATTATAGAACATCAAGGGCATGGGGAAGGAAGAGAAACACACTGGAAGTAACAAAGAGGAATTTTGAGTGGTTTGGCTTTTTCTCCTTTTAGAAAAGCAGAAAAAACATGCATTTTGAAAGATGGCAGTACAGAGAAACACTCTACAGGCAAGTCTTGTGAAGGTCCATGAGGGTAATAACATCTGTTGTGAAGTAATGATTATAATGGCTATGTCATATCCAGAAGATAGGGCATTTAAGGCTTTGTGTTTATTTGGGACTTATATTTTCTGCATTCATTTATTAATGCTTTCTGAACTTTAGTGGAACAGATGTAATTGTGTTATTTAGGGTCAATCATTCAAGTGTCACTTTTGTCAGTATTATGAATAGTCATGGGTTTTTGCATTTACTGCAAAGAAAGCCTTCTTTGATTAATACTAAGATTAGAATTTGTCTGTGGAAATAAACAAAGATATTTAGGAGGAAGAATGAGATCCAAATCTGCAACCAATATTGAGTCAAGAACATGTGCCTAAAAGTGGGGACTTCAATACCCCACTTTCACTCTTGAATAGGTCAATCAGAAAGAGACTCGACAGAGAAAAAAGGAGTCTAACAGAGGTTATGATGCAAATGGATTTAATAGATATTTGCAGAAACTTCCACTCAAATGCAAAGTAATATATATGTTTTGCAGCACCACATAGAACTTTCTCTAAAATTGACCACATAACTGGTTATAAAGCAACTATCAATAGCAACTATCAAAAAATGGAAACAATCCCTTGTATCATATAGGAGCACAGAGTTCAACAACATCAAAAATCACAGAAAGCCTACCAACACATGGAAACTAAACATCACTTCAACTGAACCACCTATGGTCAAGGAAGAAATTAAGAAAGAAATCAAAGACTTCCTAGAGTTAAACGAAAATGAATCTACAACATACTCGAACTTATATGAAACAATGAAAGCAGTCTTAAGAGGAAAATTCATAGCACTGGATGCCTATATTAAAAAAAAAAAAAAGGTAGAGAAATCTCACACTAGAAAACTAACAGCACAGCTGAAAACCTTAGAACAATTAGAAGCAAACTCACCTAGAAGGAGTAGATGGCAGGAATTAATCAAACAGAGTCATTAGGGAAAATAAAAAAAAAATGAGACCTGGCAAAAATGAATTTCATAGATTCATTTGTTTGAAAATTTTATTGTAGCTGAAATTGTTCCAAAAAATGAAGGAGACGTAGTCTTGTTGGAGGAGATGTTTGATTGGGAATAGATTCTTTTGATTTTTCAAATAATTATACTCTTTCCAGGCCCTATTCCTGCTTCATATTTTCAAATCAAAATGTATTTGATATGGAACTCCACAGCTGTTCCTATAAACTGCCTATGCTCTGCCATCATGGTCTGAAACTTGTGCAACTAAACCACAATTTAAATGACTATATTATATATGTTACTTAATCAGAATATTTTTCACAGCCATAGAACAATAACTAAAACCAGAGACAATATAAAACATTTTATGCAATATTAAATTTTTAAATAATATATAAAATATTTAAACAAATGCATCATTGTAAAATTTGTCTTTAATTTTCCTTTTAAGTTCTTCCAAAGTAGGTATTCCACTGAAGAATATAAACATATTAATAACACCAAAATAACTTTCATATATTTTTCTTTCACATAATTTAATGTATAATTTTAATCACCAATCAAATTTTTGTTTTATTGTTGCATCTCCTCATTTGAAGAACAACAACAACAAAACCTCTCTGTTTCTCTTAATTTTTCATTACTACAGACAAAATTATGCAATGAAAATCTCGCTAGTACGAATAGCAAATATTTGTCAAATGGAAGTATGAAATAATTAATTGCATGCTGAGCTCTTAAAAAACTCCAGGCTATTCCATAAGTGGCATGTCAAGTTATTGTGGACAAACTGCATTTTAATGCTGCCAACATTTTCTTTCTGTGCAGCAAACAGATTGAAATTGGCTCTGCTTCAGTAGACCACTTGCCTATGCAAATGTACAGCTTAAATATCATTGTGAAGTAAAAAGCTTCACTACCCTGAATGATCATGTAAAATGCTGTCTTTTTGAAGTCTAAATTTTCAGTAGGAAATTTGGTGACTGATGGGGTAGAATACAAAATTTAGACTGACGTCTTCCATTTTATACTACTAGATGAACAACAAGTTGTGATCTGGAGACCAAGGCTACCAATGAAAAATCAAAACTCTCCTGAAATAGTTTAAAAAGAGAAGACTGGAATGAAGGGCTCGGGAATATTTAGTATGTAATGTAAGCTTAAAGGAAGGTAGAAATACAGACATTTTCAATGGTTTGAAGTAAGAAATAAGTCCTTCTTTTTGCTTTATTAAATTTAAATGAACTAATCACAAGAATTCTCAACTCAGATGTAGGAAAACTCAGGGGCACATACTGATATTTTTACATGTGCTTATAGTAGAAGGTGTACATTTTCTTAGGACATTAGGTTTTTCTCTTGAGTTTTGCTGATGGAGTCTTTGCTATCAATTTTAGTTATAAAATCTACTACTTCCCAAATTTATTGTCTTAATTTTTTAAGCCTAATTTATATAATTTATTTGATCTTTTTTATTTTAGGATATGGGAAGATCTGTGGGTTTTTTATATCATTTTTTACAGTATTTTCACCACATAGCTTACTATACATTTTATTTTATATGGATTAACCTCTCTATTTCTGTATTTTTTCTAATTTATGCCAATATTTCTTACATCTAGCTTTTTCATTTGTTCATTAGTTGACTTGTAGCTTTTAATGAGTCTCATTGATTATCTTTCTAAAGTTAGCCATTAAAATTTAAATTAGTTAACTATCAATTTCAATTCTTACATTGACATAATCATTCTTCTATTTTTTTCTTTTTTTGGGGGGATCAATGTTTCTATCAACTATCAATTAATTCATTGTCATATTCACTGCTATATGTTTACTCATTATTTTATTATTTTCTTCACTATCAATAAACTAGAATAAATTCTATATAACATTTTGTGAAACTGTTTTATAAGTGAAGAATAAGGATTTTGGGTAAAGTCAGAATTGTTTACACATAATATAATTGCATTAGAAGCAGTAGTATACATTTGAAGCAATGGCCTATTGACAAGAATATATGCATAATTAATATTTATCAATATTAATAGTTTACATAAAAATAAACATTCTCAAAATTGCTATGCTATCTCTCAACTCTAAACACAGAATGGATATGAAAAATGAAGATAGATAAAATATGTCATTGATAGAATACTAGAAGCAAACAATTTGGGGTTTTTTCTGAACTTTGATAGAGAAAGCTAGTTTTCTCTTCATACTTAGTGTACATCAGTGCAATATGATATGTTCACCTGTCTATTTGACCTCATACATTGGTTTGTGTTAAAAACAGCAACAGCTGAGGCTTTGTTGAAAACTGTGTAAGGGAAAGTTTGTTATAAGAAGAGTGGTAATGACTACAGATCAGTGACATCTTAGCTACCTCCTAAAAAAGCACTAAAAAATTAACATATAGGGATGTGTTAAAAGACAGAGACTTTGAAGAAAAAAATACTGCAACTCACTAGGAATATTTAAATATTTACTTTTATATTTTCTGGTTTATTAGAAAAACATTGAAAAATTCATGATAAGAACTGTATTTGAACATTTTAAAAATATTACTTTCTCAAGATGCTTTTGAACTAGGCCATGATATATTTTAATAACTGCTTTGTCTTTTTAGTTGATTGGTTAGTCCCTGCTTTAATTTAATATAAGACATAAATTTTTTCCTGATAAAATGTCACATTGAAAGGGGACATTGTAGGGAAGGGGGACAAAACTGGGTTTGCCAGGAGTGGAGACTGAACTAAGCATTATTGGATCAGTGGGACCATGGGACTGTCTGCAGCCTGCCCAGGGAGGGGATGGGGAGTTGTGAAGAAGAAAAAAATGACCTGAGGTGGCGTTAGGGGGAAGGGACCTTGAATAAGGATATACAGGGATAGAAAATAAAATTCAGGGGGAAAGCTGAACACAAAGTAATTTTAGGTGTAGCAAATTATTTGCATTATCACCCTTGGTAAGTCATGCTTATGACTTTCATTTTCTTTATAGTTATTGTTAACATATCCACATTTTAAGTTTAATTTACTGTTTATCTTGATAAATACAAAATAAAAAAAAGAAAGGGGACATTGTGATACCTTTGCAACTCATGTTGTTTTCCATTTTCCTATGAGACTCTATATTCAACTGCTCATTTATCATCAGTTGGAAAATAATTAGCTATATGAAAATAACACAATATTTGTTTTTATATTTCTGAATTGATATATATTAACTTGCTGAAGGAAAAGGCATATATAATAACAATTAACAATTTATTTTGTCTAATAGAAAGTGTAGTAAACCAAAGGTTTAATTTTACTGAAATTGGAAGCTGACACTCTGTTTATGCACTGAATTCTCAGAGAAATACAACCTCTTAGGCTGTATAAGCATCATTTTTTCCCCAAAGCTCTCATTATGTGAGAAATGGCCCTGTGGTCATCACTGTAATTGATCATCTTAGTTGCATAATTATAGTGAGAATATATGTACACTATGGGTAGTACTATTCTGTGAAAAGGATTTTGGCTCAGATAAATGGAAAAGAAGTGTAAAGGAACCTGTGTTTACTGCCCTCTGTTCATGACTGTAGATTTGATGAGACCAGTGAATCAAGATTACAACCTTGCAGCCATGAATCAAAATAAACTTTTCTTCCTTAAGATTCTTTAGTTTGTATATTTTATTAAATTATTGAATCACCTTTCTTTTCTACAAAATTTTTATTTATAATATTGAAAAATTGTATTTATACTATATATCATGATTATTTTTAAAGTATTGATCACATGATGTGTGAAAATATAAAGGAAAGAAATTAATTGTAATATTATCTTATCATTGTTTTGTGTAAGAGCATTATTGTATAAGATATTAGAATAGAGCATTCATTTGAGTCAGAATATTTACTCAGCCACCAATCTATTGCATTTGAAAATTTGTTTGAGAGCATGTCATAATTCCTTCCTATCTAACTATTGAATGAAATGCTATGCAACCAATTAAAGAATTATATTACTAATGATTAAAGCCAATTTTTAAAAATGATCTGCATGTTCCTTAGTATTTTCTTTTCTTCTTAGTACATTAGTAAATAAATAAAACTAACCACTTTTTTCAAGTAATAGAAGTAACACTAACCACTTTTTAAGCGTCTTGGTAAAGCTTTCAGAAATGAAATTTTATTGTTTAAAATAGTTATCTTGAGGTCACCATGTATCTAAATAAAGTAATAATTGTCTGTGAGGTCAGCATGTATCTAAGTAAAGTCATACTGGGCGACCTATATTTACCTCACAGTGACACATGCATGTAAACATGAACACACACACAAATACACACACTCACCCACACACAGATGCACACAGACTTGAACACATATGAGATCTCAGTTCTTATAAAATTTCATACACTATATTTTAGGCATTTTTTATATTTGTATATCATGTGACACTTTCACATACCTTCCTTTTTGTGTGAGAGGAACCTTTACTGAATATTTATTTTAACGTATATAATCTCTTTTTGCTACAATGTTATTGAACTAAAATCATAGGCAAGATCATTTGGCACCTAGTCCTCAATTAAATAATCTACTATTAATCTCAGCTTTTGGAATGTCTTGTAATTTATATTGATGTCAACTACTGAGTTAGATGAGAAGGTTGCCCAAATTTTAGGTACTAGTGGAAATTAAGAATTATATCATCATGCTCCGTTTACACCTCAAATATCTTATCTTTGCTCTATTACAGCTCTTTACACAAATAATATTTAAGATTTTTCAAAACTACTAATTCAAAATTTATAACTATGTATAATGTAAAATAACTAAAACCATTTTGCTTTTCTCTTGAGGAAGATTACAGTTGTGATGAGACTAAATTTACAAGCAAGTAAAAGTTGAGATATTAAATTTCATGACAAAAATATCTAACTAAGAATTATTTCTAGAACATTTGGTGATTTATGGGGACATTGGAAGAGAATATCTAAAAGCAGCACTGAAATGGGAGAGCAGATTGCAAATTGTCTCCATAAATCATTTGGAAGCATTTGCCTGTTTAGTCTATATTATATAATTTATACTCATTGTGAATAAACATGCTGTTTTTCAAAATCATCCATACCTACTTTTTCATGCCTCTTCTTTTGACATGCACTGTCACTGGGGAACAAAATCTATATACATGCTGAAGGATTCAAAAAATACTAGTACTTATATAACTACCTAATTATTTTATATTTTCAGGGGAAAAAAGACTTTGGGACTTCTCTGTGACTAATTTAATTAGCCCAACACTGGAGTTCGTTGGATTGGGTTTACAATATATCTTCTCTGTTTCACTATTCATTGTGTGATTCTTGCTTGATGGAAGGGAAATCTATGATGAAATAGCTACTCTTTTTTTTGCATTTTTTCTATTTTAGTTGATATGTTTTGTAGGTTGGCTGGTCCAGCCAATCAGACTAAAACAGAGCATACTTTTTTATGAATTACAATTCTGTTTTCCATCAGACATTATGCTCCTTTTCCCTTAATACTTAAAAGAAATTGCTATCATTTTATTTACTTGAATATAGATAAATATTATGAAACTGAGACATTTTACTTCATGATATACACATGGTATACGTCATGATAAACTATTCTTCATTCTTATCTCTACCTTTAGTCTCCTTCACTCATTAATTATCCCATTTCTTGCAGAATAAAAGAGTATCTTTTAACTAATATATTATATTTTAACTTCTGTGATAAATTTTCTAAGCAGACTCAATAAAATTAAAGTGGATGGTACTCTTGTAACTATTTGCATTCAACAGAGATGAGATTCTATATGCATTGTTCAGAGCTTTAAACACTGTGCTTGTAATCAATCTTATTAAGCACTGTATATGAGCCTAGATGTTGCTTCTACCTTATTTTTATTTTTAGACTATCCCATTACATAGTATATCAACTGTATTTTACTGATCCCAATTGAGAACCACTTATGTTACTTCCAGTTGATTTCAACAGCTACAAGAAATATTGAGGCAACTGCTTACTTTACATTGGAAGTAAATTCAAATTTATATGTAGTGAAATATGAAATACCTAGAAATTTCAGGACTATACACAAGAAATCCCATTGAAAATGGACAGGACTGCTACAAATGAATTTAATGCATGGGTTTTTGTTAACATGATAGTTTTTATTTGATAGTTTGTTTGCCTTGTTTTATCTTTTTCTAAGACTTTTCACAGAAGTGTTTTCATAGAAACACTTCCTAGCTATCAATAGTTTGGAACATGGCATATATCGAACACTTGGCAGTCCTCAAGCTTAAGACAGTTCTCTGCCCTCTGCCTTTTCTTGTTTAGGAGTAGTGGTATACATCATTTCAAATGGTATGTTAGGTTTAAAAGTGCAATAGGATTCAAGTTTTCTGATCTCCATTTTTATTGTTTAATTCCGTTTGGAAACATACATATAAATAACAATATATACAAACTGCTAAATTGTATTATGTATTTAAAAACATGTATGAATATATTGTACATATGTGTGTGAAATGAAATAAGAGGACATAAAATAAAAATAGAGTAAGAAAAGGCATAGGAAGGATTTGAAAAGAAGGAAAGGAGGGGAAAATAGTAGAATTATACATTAATAAAAATATTATCTTAATAGAGGAAGGCAATGTGAGATTGGAAGGATACCGAGTGCTAGGAAATCCTCCAAGAACTCTCAAGATATCCCTGGCTTGGTCACCAACAAATAGAGGAGAGGGGACCTAGACAGGATTTTCCCTATAATCAAACGAATAACCACTGTGTCATCACAGATCCTATATTCAATAATAAATACAGACAGAGGCAGAGATGCTTGGCTGAGCACTAGCCTAGCTCCTGAATCAGCTGAGAGATGATGAGGGAGTCTGTATGAGCAAGGCGATAAAGATTATGAGAAGTCCCACAAAGATGGTCGGCTGGAGCTCTGGGGAGCTCACTGAATCAAGAACAGCCACTGGGAAATCATCAGGAAAAGGACCTAGGCCCTCCAAGGGTAGGCAACTGTGTATTGGCACAGTTATATGTGACCCTCGAGGGGTGAGATTAGACTGTGTTCCTGTGTGTGGGCTAGCACCTTGCAGCCAGTTCCTGGCAGAGGAACATCTAAACCAGTCTTTATATTGGGATGATGAAATTTGACTTGCTTAGAGTGGAAGTACCACCCTGAGCTGGCCCACCTTGGGACTTATTGCCTTTGTTGGTGAGAGGATTGGGGGATGGGAAAGGGTGGAGGCTGAAGGCAGACCTTGAGGGATTGAGAAGAGGGAATGGGGGGAAGTACAGGGATAAATAGAAAAAAAAAAGACATATACATATGTGTATGAATTTTTATATGTCATATTTGTGCATATATATATATATAAAATTATGTTCCTTAAAACCATTCTTTCATTCTCTTGTGCCTCTTTGTCTGAAATTTCACATCTTTTCCAAGTTTATAGCTCTAAGCTTTTTTCTAAGAAATTGAACTTACTTCCCACATCTACTTCACTAGGTTTATAGTATCTTGAATGATTTTGCTCCTGTTAAGCAGACCTTAGGTTCATTAAAGAGAGTTAACATTCTTCACGCACTTGGGGGTTTTTATAAGCTGCTTTTTCATATATTTGACATTTTTCTGTAAGTTGTTTTTGTAGCCTGCATCAAAAGGTGCTGACTCCATCTCTACAGTGCCTGATTTCAAAGACTACTCTTTTCACTGATATAGTTGTGGCAGGTTTCTTAATCATTTTTATGACTAGAAAACACAATAGAATTTCTTAACAGTGATAGTTGTGTGCATATTGAGGAGCTGTAAATATACATAATCATAAAAGTAATAGAGTAAATGTGTGTGTGTGTCTGTATATGTGTATAGATATTAGGCAAAGACCATTAATTTCTATCAATCAAGATGAACTATGCTGTTAACTGTTTATTTAAAATTTTAATTGAACATAATTTTATGTTGTCAAATTTATGTCAAAAATAACATAGGTTTTTTTCATTTTGTTGAACTAGGGTTTTTACTTTTTTGAATAATATTTTGATTTATTATTGGTGATTTTACATCATGTAACCCATCAAATTCAGTTATCAGTTCTCCCAGTTACATACTCACTCTTACGATCTCCCCATTTACAAAAAAGCCCATTCATGCTGCTCATTTACTTACTGGAGCATAACTAAACTCCTAGTGACCAGCGCCTAAAAGAAAATGAGTCCTTGCTCACCCACACCCCTACAAGAGGCCATCAATGCAGAAGTGAAGCACTGGGTCATTTAGCTATGTTCTACCCTTGAGCTCTTGTGAACAATGACATCGTTTTTTGTTTTTGTTTTTGTTTTTTTTTTTAATTCACTGAGTGAGTACATTCCCTGCCTATCTTTCTGAGTTTATGATACCTCAATCAGAAGGATATTCTCCAATTCCATACATTTGGATGCCATTTTTTTGGATATCATTTTTTTTTCTTATTGCTGAGTAGTATTCCATTGTATAGAAGTACCACAGTTTATTAATCCATTCTTCAGTTGAGGGACATCTTGGTTGTTTCCAGGTTCTTGTTATTACAAATAATATTGCTATGAACAGAGTTGAGATAATGCTTTTGGAGTGCAAAAGTGCATATGTAGGGTATATGGCTAAAAGTGGTATTGCTACATCCTTGGGGAAAGTGATTTACAGTTTTCTGAGAAACCACCATACTACATTCCAGAGTGGCTGAACAAGTTTACACTACCATCAACAATAGAGGACATCCTCTCCAGCATAGGCAGTCATCTGTGTTTTTAATCTTAGCCATTCTGACAGATAGGTGTAAAATAGTATCTCAAAGTTGTTTTGGTTTGCATTTCTCTGATGGCTAAAGATGTGGAACACTTTTTCAAGTGCTTTTCAGCCATTTGTAATTTTTCTGCTGAGAAATCCCTTCTTAGTTCTGAACTTCCATTTTTAATTGGGTTATTTAAGGACTGGGATTCTACTTCTTTGAGTTCTTTATATATTTTAGAGATAAATGTTCTGTCAATTGTAGGAATGGTAAAAATCTTTTCCCATTTTGTAGGCTGTCATTTTTTCTTCTTGACTATGTCCTTGACCTTACAGAAGCTTCTCAGTTTCAGGAGTTCCCACTTATTGATTGTTGTTCTTACTATGTGTTTCACTGGTGTTATATTTAGAAAGTGGTCACCTGTTGAGGTGTATTTCTCACTTTCCTATCTATCAAGTTCAGCATAGCTGGGTTTATGTTGAGGTCTCTGATTCACTTGAATTTGAGTTTTGTGCATGAAGATAGGCTTGGATCTTGCATTTTTCTACACACTACCATCCAGCTATGCCAACACCATTTGTTGAAGATATTATATTTCTTACATTGAATATTTTTGACCTTTTTGTCAAAATTCAGGTGTTATCAGGTGTATGGGTTAATGTCAGGGTCTTCAATTTGATTCCATTGATCCACAAGTCTATTTTTATACCAGTACCGTGCACTTCTATTACTGTAGCTCTATAGTATAATTTGAAGTCGGGGATGGTGATGCCTTCTGAGGTTCTTTTTTTGAGCAAAATTGATGTGGCAATGCTGGTTTTTCTGTTATTTCAAATGAAGTTGAGTATTGTTCTTTCAAGATCTGTAAAATAATTGTGTTGGGATTTTGATGTGAATTGCATTGAATCTGTAGATTGCTTTTGGTAAGATTGTCATTATGACTATGTTGAGCCTACATATCTGGGGAACATGGGAGAGCTTTCCATTTTCTGATATTCTCTTCAAATTCTTTCTTCAGTGATTGAAAGTTTTTGTCAAACAGATCTGTTACTTCTTTGGTTATAGTTACGCCAATGTATTTAATCTTATTTGCAGCTATTATAAAAGGTGATGTTTCCTTTGTTTCTCTTTCAACCATTTTATCTTTAGTGTATAAGATTACTAGTGATTTCTTTGAGTTAATCTTATATCATGCTTCATTGGTGAAGATGTTTATCAGCTGTAGAAGTTCCCTGGTAGAATTTTGAGAGTCATTTATGTAAACAATCATATCATCTGCAAATAGAGATAGTTTCACTTCTTTTTAATTTGTATCCCCATAATGTCCTTTCATTCTGTTATTGCTTCAGATAAAAACCTCAAGAACTATGATAAATAGATAACGGGAGAGGTGACAGTCTTATCTATTTCCTGATTTTACTGGGATTGCTTTGAGTTTTTCTTTTCCCATTTAATTTGATGTTTGCCATTGGCTGTTTGTAAATTGCCTTTATTTAGGTATTTTTCCTATATTCTTGATGCCTCCAGGACTTTTATCCAAAAGGAGTATTGGATTATGTCAAAGGCTTTTTCAGCATCTAAGGACTTGATCATGTGTATGGTTTTTTTTTCCTTTAGTTTGTTTATATGATGGATGACTTTAACAGCTTGTTGCATGTTGAACCATCCCTTCATTTCTGGGATGAAGCTTACTTGATCATGGTGAATGACATTTTTTATATGTTGGATTCAGTTTGCTTTAATTTTGTTAAGAAATTTTGCATCCGTGTTCATGTGAGAAATTGGTCTCTAATTCTTTTTTTTGTTGTTGTTGCATCTCTGAGTGTCTTTGGTATCAGGGTTATTTGGCTTCATAAAAATAGTTAGGCAATATTCCTTCATTTTCTACTGTATGGAATAGTTTCCTTAGTATTGGTATTATTTCTACTTTGAAAGTCTGGTAGAATTCTGCACTGAAACCATCTGAGCCTGATCTTTTTTATTGGGGAGACTTTTAATGACAGCTTCAATTTCCTTTGGTGTTATAGGTCTAATTAGGTCCTTAATCTGATATGATTTAATTTTGGTAAGTGGTACTGGTCAAGAAAGCTGTCCATTTCTTCTAGATTTTTTATGTTTGTGGAATACAAATTTTCTTTTTTTTTTTTTATAAACTATACATCATTTTTTTCTTTATTTATTTTGTATTTATCAAGAAACACAGTAAAACAAATTTAAAATGCTGATAAGTTAACAATAACTATAGAGATAAAAATCATAAGCATGACTTATCAAGGGTGATAATGCAAATAAGATTGCTACACATATATTTTTTGCCATCCCTGTATATCCCCTTTCAAGGTCCCTTCCCCCTCCCACCACATCAGGTCATTTTTTCTTCTCCACAACTCCCCATCCCCTCCCTGGGCAGGGAGCAGACAGTCCTATGGTCCCACTGACGCAATAATGCTTAGATCAGTCTCCACTCCTGGAAAATCCAGTTTTGTCCCCCCTCCCTCAAGAGTGAGTCAGGTGTTCCTATAGTTGAAGTGGGATCTGAAGGGTCAGTCCAGGGTGTTTCTGATCCCAAGCTGTTCAGTGGTTGTGGTTTGCTGCTTGGGCATGCTTGGCTTTTTTTCTTGATTGTTTGTTTAGAGACCACAAATGAGTGAGTACATCCCCTGCTTATCTTTCTGAGTTTGTGATACCTCACCCAGGAGGATATTCTCCAAATACATCCATTTGCCTGAGAATTTTAGGATATCATTTTTTCTTACTGCTGAGTAGTATTCCATTGTGTAGATGTACCACATTTTGTTAATCCATTCTTCAGTTGAGGGACATCTAGGTTGTTTCCAGGTTCTTGCTATTACAAATAATGCTGCTATGAACATAGTTGAGCTAATATCTTTGGAGTGTGAATGTGCCTCTTTAGGGTATACACCCAGAAGTGGTATTGCTGGGTCCTTGGGGAGATAGATTTTCAATTTTCTGAGAAACAGCCATATTGCATTCCAAAGTGGCTGAACAAGCTTATACTCACACCAACAATGGAGGAGTGTTCTCCTTGCTCTGCATCCTCTCCATCATAGGCTATCATCTGTGCCTTTTATCTTAGCCAATCTAACAGGTGTTAGGTGGTATCTAAAAGTAGTTTTGATCTGCATTTCTCTGATGGCTAAAGATGATGAGCACTTTTTCAGGTGCCTTTCAGCCATTCGTAGTTCCTCTGCTGAGAATTCCCTTTTTAGATTTGTACCCCAGCCCAAAACCTGGAATATAGATTATCAAAGTATGACCTTGTAATTCTCTGGATTTCCTTGAGGTCTGTTGTTATGCCCCGGGTTTATTTCTGATTTTGTTAATTTGGATACTCTCACTTTGCTTCTTATTTAGTTTAGATAAGGGTTTATCTATCTTGTTGATTTTCTCAAAGAACCAACTTTTTGTTTCATTGATTCTTTGTATTGTTCTTTTTGTTTCACTTGTATTGATTTCAGCCCTAGGTTTTATTATTTCCTGCAGTCTACTCCTAGGTGGGTTTACTTCTAATTGTTGTAAGGCTTTCAGCCCTTGCTAATAGTTCTCTTGTGTGGGATTTCTCTGGGCTTTTTATGTAGGTATCTAGTGTTATGAATTTCCCCTTAAGACTTCCTTCATTTTGACCCATAAGTTTGGACATTTTGTTGATTCATTTTTGTTGAATTCTCGGAGGTCTTTGATTTCTTTCTTAACTTCTTCCTTGATTCAGAGGTGGTTCAGTTGAGCGATGTTTTGTTTCCATGAATTAGTAGGCTTTCTGTGATTTTTGATGTAGTTGAACTCTAACTGTAACCATGATGATCTGATATGGTACAAGGAAATTTAACCATTTTCTTTGTATCTGTTGATTTTTGCTTTATGACCTAGTATGTGGTCAATTTTATAGAAAGCTCCACGGAGTGCTTAGAAATATTTATTTTAGTTTTTGTTTGAATAGAGGGTTCAAAATATGTCTACTAAGTCCATTTGTGTCAGAATTTTTGGTAGGTCCTTTATTTCTCTGTTGAGTTTCTGTCTTGTTGCCCTATCCAAGGTTGAAAGTGGGTTATTAAATTTCCCACTATTAGTGTGTCAGTTATTTTTTTTATTATGAATAAAGAAGTCACATTTTCTATCCCTGTATATCCTTAATCAAGGTTCCTTCCCCCTCCCACAACATCAGATCATTCTTTCTTCTCCACATGTCCCCATTCCCCCCTGCAGTGGGCTATCCAAAGGTCCCAAAGTCCCAATATTGCTTAGTTCAGCCTCCACTCCTGGCAAATTGACTTTTCTCCCCCCAACATCAATACTCAGTGGGATCCAAAGGGTCAGTCCAAGGTGTTTCCAATCCCAAGCTGTTCAGTGGTTGTGGTTTGCAGCTTGGGCATACTTTGCTTTTTTTGTTGTTGTTGTTTAGAGTCCACTAATGAGTGAGTACATTCCCTGCTTATCTTTCTGGGTTTGTGATAACTCGCTCAGGAGGATATTCTCCAGATTCATCCATTTGCCTGCAAATTTAAGATATAATTTTTTCTTACTGCTGAGTAGTACTCCATTGTGTAGATGTTCCACAGTTTGTTAATCTATTCTTCAGTAGAGGGGCATCAAAGTTGTTTCCAGGTTCTTGCTATTACAAATAATGCTGCTATGAACATGGTTGAGCTATTGCCTTTGGAGCCACTCTGGAATGCCTTATGGCAGTTTCTCATAAAACTAAGAATCATTCTTCCCAAGGACCCAGCAATACCACTTCTGGGTGTATACTCTAAAGACACACAGTCACACTCTAGTGTGTCAATTTTGATATGAGGTTTATACTTTAGTTGTGTTTCCTTTACATATGTAGTTGTTTTTGTGTTAGGGGCATAGCTATTTGGAATTGAAATTTTGTCTTGGTGGATTTTTCCTGAGATGAATAGGTAGTATCATCCTGGTCACTTTTTATTGATTTTAGTTTAAAGTCTATTTAGTTAGATATTAGAATGGCTTCACCAGTTTTTTCTTTCTTTACGGCCATTTGATTGGAAAGACTTTTCTCAACCCTTTACTCTGAGCCTGTGTCTGTCTTTGAAGTTGAGGTGTAATTCTTGTAAGCAGCAGAAGGGTGTTTCTGTTTTTGTGTGCTTCAAAGTAGGGTGTGTCTTTCATATGTGAATTGAGTCCATTGATTCTAAAGAGTATTAATGACCAATGATCACTATTTCCTGTCATTTTTGGTAGTAACATGTATTTCCTTTCTTTGTTTTTTTTTTGAGGGGTGTTCTTCTGTGGACTTATCTATTGTTTTTGGTTACATGGGTGTTTCTGGTTTCCTTAAGTTGAACTTTTCCCTCTTGGGCTTTTTTTAGAGCCAGATTTGTGATTAGGTATTGCTTAAATATGGTTTTATTGTGAAATATCTTGTTTACTCCATCTATGATTATTGATAGTTTTGCTGGATACAGTAATGTAAGTTGGCATCCATGCACTTTTAGTGTCTGTATAATGCTTGACCAGAACCTTCTTGCTTTCATTTTTTCTGTTGACTAGTTGGGTGTTATTCTGATGAGTCGTCTTATATAGATGGTTTGGCAATTTTCCTTTGCAGCTTAGTATTTTTTCTTTGTTCTGTAGGTTTAGTGGTTTGATTATTGTATGGAAAAGAGACTTTTTTGTGGGTCCACCCTATTTGGTGTTCTGTTGGCTTCCTGTATCTTTATAGGCATTTCCTTTTATAGGCTGAGGAAGTTTTCTTCTATGAAATTGTTGAATATTTCTTCTGTGTCTTTGAGTTGGTGTTCTTGTCCTATTTAGATTCCAATTATTCTCAGGTTTGGCCTTTTTAATGACATCCTAGATTTCCTGGACATTGTGTGTTATGACTGTTTTGGTTTTAGTGTTTTCTTTAACTGATGTATCTGTTACCACTATTGAATCTTCCACTCCAGAGATTTTCTTCTTCTCTTGGATTCTGTTAGTTATGCTTGAATCTGTGGTTCCAAGTCTTTTTTTCAAGTTTCTATTTCTAGCTTTGTCTCAGTTTGTGCCTTCTTTATTGCATCTAAATGTGACTTTTGCCTGTTTTTTTTTTTTTTTCCTTGATTTTCTTTATATTCTTTCAGGGACTTTTTAATCTATTCCAATTTTCTATTTTCTTCTATTTCTTTAAGGGAACTTTTTATATCTCCTTTTAAGGCTTTTATTAGTTTCATAAAGCTATTTTTAAGGTCATTTTGTTGTGTTTCCTCTTTATTGTTGTGTTTATGTACTGAAGCTATAGAAACAATTGCTTCTTCTGGTGGTGTCTTATTGATCTTTGTATTGTTGTATGTGTTCCTGCACTGGCACCTGCCCATTATTTCCTCAATTCTCTCTTGGATAGTTCTTGGTTGGCTCTTAGTGGGTTGTTGGTCTGAGGGCTTTTAATCAACTGTGTGTTCAGAGGGTCGACTGCTCTCATGAGGTCACAGGGCTATTAAGCCAGCTGTGGTCTGAATGAACTGTGTTCATCCCTGAAGCTGCACCCCATCACAGAGCCTGGGTTCAGGAAGCAGAAGTCACTACTTGACCAAAGGGGGGAAGATGCTCATCTCTGACCTCTCAGCTGTGCATTCAGGGACTCAGCTTCTCCTGTTGTCTCTACAGATGGATCTAATACATTTTTCTATAGTTATGTTGTAGAGGTTCATATTTTACTTGTCATTATCTTATTGTCTTTTTTTGTTTTAACATTCAGTGTTTATAATATTTGGTATATAAATTCTGTATTCTTACCCCATAAACACAAGTTATTATTATAGAGATTTTAAATGTTTTCATCTTACTCAGGTATAAAATAATAATATCTTTTAAAAGCACTTTTATTTTTTTAAAAAAATGTATTTATAGTTGATTTTTCTTCTTCAAATGTATTGTTTCTAGTAGCTAATATTGTAACTGTTTGTATTGATATCAATGTGACATATTTTGATAATTTTATAGTTATGTACAATTAAGTTTCTTTATACTATTGATTAATGTATTATTTTCTTTTTATATTTTTATTTAAATGTTTATCATACCCATTTCCCTCCGTCCCCTATTTTTAACTAATCTCCAGCTTTTCTCCACGACATCCTCCTATCTCTTTCTCAGACAGGGTAAGGACAGCCAGGCCAATTCAATGCAGTCTGGTATATCCAGTGGGGGTAGAACCAAGTTTCTCCACACAGTATCAATTCTGAGAAAGGTATTCCTTTGTAAGAAATAGGCCCTAAGAAGCCAATACATGCACTAGGAATACATTCTGATCCCTCTCCTACAGGGTCCATGAACTGTCCATGCCATGTAACTGTTATTCACCTTCTGAGAGGCTAGGTCATTCCCATGCATCTTCCCAGTTCAGATTAAGTGAGCACCCACTATCTTGGTAAGCTGTATCTGTGGGTTTGCTCATTATGATTTTGACCTCTTTGCTCATATAATCATTCCTCCCTCTCTTTGACTGTATTAGAAGTTCAACCCAATAACACAAGCTTGATAGAAACTCATTATGTGAACAAGATTAATTGTGAGTACCTTCAAACACACCTGCCTTTATCTCTCATGTCCTGAAATTGGAGTCATATACCATTGCACCTAGCAATTAATATTTTATTCATAAATTCAATCAAAATATTTTCTTTTAAGATTTTTTGAGGGAATTGATTCTAGAATAAAATTATCTAAAGGTTGCTCATGATATTATAAATATTGAAAGCAAAATATATACTTCCATCCAGAAGTTATAGATAAATATATAAGACATGTATATTATGTCTTATACATTATGTATATATAATATACATGTCTTATAAATACATGTCATATTTATAAGACAGTATTTTAAAATAAATAATATATTGCATCATAATCATTAATTACATTTTGCAACATTATAACATAGAAAATTGAAAATAAACTTTTAGCATTATGTGAATTCTCTGTTAGACTATGGAACTCCTGTGATATGATCTAGCTCTTTTTGATTCAGTACCTTTTTCTTCATTAGCTCTCTTCACCTTTACAGCTTTGCTCTTTTAAAGTATGTTTTCTCCAGTATCTATTCACTTTCCTTTGCTTTGGACAGGGCAGTTCTTTATTTCTGCTCTCCATATTTTATTAACCTTAATCCTGCTGGAAGGATGATAGATGAAACGAAGACAATAGTATAAGGGAGTAAGGATGCTAGAACCCAAAATTCACAATAGTTCAGTGTACCTTCTGGCATATTTCATTACCAAATCCAGTCTTGGCAGTATCCTCCAGATGTGAAGTGAATCAAGCTCCCTTCTTATAAATAGCTGAAAAGTTGCAATGGAAAGAAAACTCAGTACCCACTCTGAAAGTAAATCAATGGCTTGCTTGTGGGAGGTATCCAGATACTGTCTTATGAATGACTGTGGATTAAAGCAGCAAGGATAAATAAAGACAATGAAATATACAAAAAAATAGCATCTTTGTCAATTAAATTATTGTTATACAAAAATACTTATATGTGAAGCATTTTTGATGTTTAAGATATGAATAAGAGATATTTATGTGTTGCATATTAAACATAATATTCATAAAATAAAACAAAGAAAAATTAACTTTAATACATATGCATTGTACTTAAGTGAAACTGTCAATAAATTATTTTGAGATTAGTTTCTCCTACTCTCATTTTTATTTGTATCATATGTACATATGTAGACAAAAGGACTTTCTCATCATTACCTGTAAACGGTAGGACTTTTTCCTTTTCTTTCCCTCCGTCCCTTCACTTGTCCTTCTTTCTAACCCTCTCTCATTTTTTATTACCTTTGGAACTGGACACTGAGGTAGGGCCTTTGTATTGGCAGGTAATATAACAGTGACTAGATCCCCAACCCACTACATAAAGTCACTTTCAAAGTGTAAAAGGAAAGTTTTCAATGACTCAAAAATCACAAATGCCTCTACATCTATACTTAAGGACCAGTGCTGTTACACTAGTAAATGACAAACCAGAAGACACGAGGAAGTTCTGCCTTGGTTGGAATTATTTATTACAGGTAATTGTAGTATAAGCGAATATTTATTTATGTATTTTATATCCCAATCACAGATTTCTCTCCCTACTCTACTGTTCCCTGTCATCTTCCTCTCCTCTGTTTCCCATCACTTCACTCCTTTTCTATTTAGTTTTCTTTTCTGTTTTTTAGGTTTAAAAAAAATATTTATTTTTTTTGATTAAACACAATTGACAAATTTTTAACCAAATTAAGCAAAAAAAGGATGACCTACTTCAATAAGACTAGAAACCGTAAGACAAACATTATAGCAGATATGAATGGAATTTCAGAAATCATAAGGACATCCATTATAAATTTATTTCAATAAATTGAATATTCTGAAAAAACTGCTGAGTTTTTAAATAGCAAAATTAAACCTAAATTCAATGAATGATTTTAACAAATGCATACTTTGTTACCTGCTTGATTTACTAATAGAATATTCTATACTAAAAATAAAAACAGCAATAACAGAAACAAGCACAAGAAAATATGGACTTACTACAGAATTCTACTATAACTTAAAAAGTAAGACAAATACATATTATATAATTCCATAATACTTAAAAAAACAAAGCCTGTAAAAGTTACAAGACCAGTGAAATCCTGATATTAATCATAGTATTTCTTTTTTTCTTTTTTAAATATATCTATATATAATATTTGGTGTTTTTACATCATGCAACCCATCAAACTCAGATATCAAACCTCTCAGAATCATGCCCACACTTATGATCTCCCAAATTACAAAACAGCCCATTCATGCTGCTCATTTACTTACTGGAGCATAATTAATCTCCCTGTAGCCAGACCCTTAAAAAAAAACAGGCCTCTCAAGGCTATCAACAAAGCATGACATATCAAGTTTCTGTTAGACTAAGTACATCATCCTGTATTACGTCTGGGTAAGGTTATCCAGTATGAGAAATAGCTTTTCAAGAGCCAGCCAGATATTAGGGACAGCTCTGCTCCTATTATTAGAAGTTTCCTCCATAGTCCATACGACATGAAGTTAAGAAAAAAAAAATCTAGGGTACCTGGGGATATGTCCAGGGAAGTATGGGATTTAACTTTATATATGTATATATGCACAAAATACAAAAATACATTTAAATAAAATTATAAAACTTTTTGAGATAAGTAACTATACATTCAATTTGACACATATTTATCTTCTATGTTTATTACATTCATTACTTGTCATAAAACTGAAAAACACAATAAAATGATCACTAACAAAATTTGTATACAAAATTGACTGTTTTATAAAGGTTAAGTATTTCTGTTCTTGTTCAAATAGTGTCAACTAACTTTTAAACAGAAATACTATATATCAGATCACAATTTATGAGCTTTTGGTATATGATCAGTTGAACCGTTTTTGATAGAAACCCGGTTTTGAAAGTAAGAGCACAAATAGAAGAATAAACCACCTTAAACTGTAGCCATACATAATTACAGAAAGAAAGAAGCTCAGAGTCATACAGTTTTTTCGAGGGTATACTATAAATCAAATGAGACCCTTTGTGGTTTCTTATCTTTTCAAAACACCACCACCCCATCACAATGTCTGGGAAATAGTGTTACATGTCCACCTTCAGGAGATACTATATTTTAAATTAAAAGAATTACCAATTTATGTTGATAAGAATTAACTACAAATGCTTCTCAAAAGTAGTTTAAGTTTTAGTGATTTAATTTTTTCTGTATACCATGAAAATTTATTGTCTTTAATAGTGAAGAACATTTTAATAATACTTTAAACATTTAGTTTATTTAAGGAAACTAAAAAAAATGAGTATAGCATCTATAACCCTCTTACTTGAGTTATACAAACACATGAAGTTATAATGTAGGTCATTTCTAGTTGGTGGCTAGTTGTTTATAGCTGTATTTCATTATATATAAATATTATTACATATTTAGGTTTTTTTTCATTTTCAAGTAACATCAGATAACGAATTCATAATATCACTTTAGATACTCTCCTCCTCACAAACCCTTTCCTGCTAATGCCTTAACAGAACTTTCTCCATATATTTTTTTCTTCTATCTCAGTCATTGCAAATATGATCTCTTTCCTTCAATTAAAAATTATTTCTAAAGAATGTACTTTGCTTCTTTTTGGCATAAATTGTAAATAGGGAGATCACAAGAGTGTGTATGAAACAGAGGACTGATAACTAAGTTTGATTGGATACATGATGTAAAATCACCTGATAGTAATTTAATTTTTACACTTTTTTAATTTTATATTTGGCCACTTTCAAACATTTCATGTATTCCATTCCTGATACATTTATTATGTTGTGCATTACCATATTTTTTGTAAGTAATTTTAAGACAGGATTTACAGAAACTTGGCCAATGTTCTGTCTACTCTTTCAGCAAAGAGAATGTCATAGATTTTATCATTTTTGTCCTCAAAAGCATAAGGCAGTTTTTTTATGACATTTTATTTGGCTGAATTCACTGTCAGCTTACAGAACAAGTTTATTTAAATCAAAACTAACCAGACTTAATGTAATATGACTTAAATATAAGAAGTAAAAGACTGCCTTGAAATAAATGATGTAAGAATAACAAGAAATTGGAGGAAAATGATTGTGCAATTTGAGACTTGCATCTGAGAGAAACAAAGTGAATGCTACTGAATATAAGTCCACAGAAACAAATAGCATATAGCTTTCATTACAAATGTCTAGAAATAAAAATAGTTGACTCAAAATATATGAAGTTGTTTATATATTTGTGTGTATTCTATATACATAGAATAGAAATAAGCATTTTATAATGTTTTTATAATTATGACTGTTTACTATTTATATTTAAAAATCTTTTTATCTGTTCTAATAAAATGGCTCATTGTTTATCCATTGCAGTTTGAAATTTATTTGTATAGTAAGCTAGTTTATACTCACAAATATTTTCCTACTGTGCACTTATACTCTGTTATTAACACTATGTGGCATCACAACCAAACAAAAGACAAGATAATAATACATTTAGTGAAAAAAACTAAGAGCAGAATATTTAGAATATTGTCCACATTAGATGATCCAACATTCTATAGGAAGAATTAGTGATTTCATTTATTTTATACTTTTTTATTATAAATAAAATCACATTTTCCATCTGTGTATATCCTTATACAAGGTCCTTTCCCCCTCTTACCCACTCAGGTCACTCTCTCTTCTCCACATCTTCCCATCACCTACCCTGCATGGGCAGGAGATCTGAAAGTCCCAATGTCCCATTGTCCCAATGTCCCAATATTTCTCAGTTCAGGCTACAGTGCTGGCAGATCCAGATTTCTCCCCCCAACATCAATACTGAGGCATGTGTTCCTCTAGGGGGAGTGGGATCCAAGGTGTTAGTCCAAGGTATTTCAGATCCCAAGCTATTTAACTGGTGTGGTTTGCAGCTTTGGTTTGCTTTTTTCTTTTCTTTTCTTTTCTTTCTTTCTTTTTTTTTTTTTTTAGTTTAGAGTCCACTAATGAGTGAGTACATCACCTGCTGATGTTTTTGGGTTTGAGATACCACTCTCAGGAGGATATTCTCCAAATCCATCCATTTGCCTGCAAATTTTAGGATATCATTTTTTTTTTTACTGCTGAGTAGTACTCCATTGTGTAGCTGTAACACACTTTGTTAATCATTTCTTCAGTTGAGGGGCATCTAGATTTTTTCCAGGTTCTAGCTATTACGAATAATGCTGCTATGAACATAGTTGAGCTAATGCCTTTGGAGGGCAATTGTGCAGCTTTAGGGTATACACTCAGAAGTGATATTGCTGGATCCTTGGGGAAAATGACTCCCAGATTTATGAGAAACTGCCAAACTGCATTCCAGTGTGGCTGAACAAGCTAACACGCCCACCAACAATGAAGGGGTGTTCCCCTTCCTCTGCAACATCTACAGCATAGGTTGTCATAGTTGTGTTTTCTCTTAGCCAATCTGACAGGTGTCAGGTGGTATCTCAAAGTTGTTTTGATTTGCATTTCTCTGATGGCTAAAGATATCAAGCACTTTTTCAAGTACTTTTCAACAATTTGTTATTCTTCTGCTGAGAATTCCCTTTTTAGTTCTGAGCCCCATTTTTTGATTGGGTTATTCAAGGTTTCGCCTCTACATTATTGAGTTCTTTACATTCTTTAGAGATTAAACCTCTATCTCTTGCAGGGTTTGTGAAAATCTTTTCCCATTCTGTAGGCTGTTGTTTTGTCTTATTGACAGTGACCTTGGCTTTACAGAAGCTTCTCAGTTTCAAGAGATCCCACTTATTGATTGTAGATCTTAATGTTCATGCCATATCTGTTATATTTAGGAAATGTTCTCCTGTGCCAGTTCCTAGAAGGGAATTTCACACTTTCTTTTCTATCGAGTTCAGAGTTACTGAATTTATGTTGAGGTCTTTGATCAACTTAGATTTGAATTTTGTGCAGGGTGACAGGCTTGGATCAATTTGTTTTTTTCTACACACTACCAACCAGCTATGCCAACACCATTTGTTAAATATACTATCTTTTTACCATTGAATATTTTGGGACTCTTTGTGAAGTCAGATGTTCATAGGTTTTTGGTTTAATATCTGGAACCTCAATTCTATACCATTGATCCATAAGTCTGTTTTTATGCCAGTGCCAGGCTGTTTTTATTACTGTTGCTCTATAGTATAACTTGAAGTCAGGGATGGTGATATCTCCTGAGGTTCTTTTGTTGAGCAAAATTTTATTTTCAATCCTGGCTTTCCTGCTATTCCAAATGAAGTTGAGTATTTTTCTTTCAAGGTCCAAAAAATATTGTGTTGTGATTTTGATGGGCAGTGCAATGCATCCTTAGATTGCTTTTGGTAGAATTGCCATTTTTACTATGTTGATCTTACCTAACCAGTAACATGGGAGAGCTTTCCATTTTCTGATATCCTCAATTCCTTTCTTCAGTGATTTAAAGTTTTTGTCAAATAGATCTGTTACTTCTTTGGTTATAGTTACACCAAGGTATTTAATGCTATTTGCAGATATTATAAAGGGTGATGTTTCCCTTATTTATTTTTCAGCCCTTTTATCTTTAGTGTATAGAAGGACCACTGATTTCTTTGAGTTAATCTTGTATCCTGCTACATTGCTGAAGGTGTTTATCAGTTGTAGAAATTCCTTGGTAGAATTTTGTGAGTCACTACACATACAATCATATAATCTGCAAATAGAGATAGTTTCATTTCTTCTTTTTCAATTTGTATCCCCTTAATCTCCTTTGTTTCTTTTATTGCTTTAGCTAAAACATCGAGAACTGTATTGAATAGATAAGGGGAAAGAGGACATCCTTGTCTAGTTTCTGATTTTACTGGGAGTGCTTTGAGTTTTTCTCCATTAAGTTTTGTGTTGGCTGTTAGCTTTTTGTAAATCGCCTTTATTTATTTATTTATTTATTTATTTATTTATTTATTTATTTATCTTTCTGCTTAACAGAACTTTATTAAGTCTCAGAAACTTTAGTGCAAAACAAATTAAAATCTAGGTCCATTTAGCTTCACATGCCAATCCTGCTCTTTTCTCCCTCCAGGCAACCAAAGGCTCAGAGAAGCTTCAGCTTTTCAACAGACCACACAGGGCTCCTTACAGTTGTTTACAGAGAGACCCCTCAGTTCATCCTCTGCCATGCAGATGCTTCATCCATGATGAACAGCAATTCAACAGGAGTTACAGGTAGGAAAAGGGTGCTTAGGTCCCCAACAGTTGGGCAGAAAACACTGTTCATGGGCCTCACACAACAGATGTCCAGGCCCACATTATATTGAAATATTTTCTCTGTATTCCTGATCCTTCCAGAGCTTTTATCATAAAGGAGTTTTGGTTTTTGTCAATGGCTTTTTCAGCATCTAAGGATATGATCATGTTTTTTTTTTTTTTTTCCCTTTAGTTTGTTTATATGAAGGATGATGTTCACAGTTTTTAGTATGTTGAACCATTCCTGCATTTCTGTGATGAAGCCTACTTGGGCGTGGTGGATGATATTTTTTATATATGGTTGTATACAGTTTGCCAAAATTTTGTTGAGAATTTTAGCATCAATATTCATGAGGGAAATTGATCTGTAATTATCCTTTATTGTGTCTTTGAGTGGCTTAGGTACTAGGGTAATTGTGGCCTCATCAAAAGAGTTTGGCAATAATCCTTCAGTTTCTACTGTGTGAAATAGTTTGAGGAGTAATGGTAGTAATTCTTCTTTGAATTCTACCAGACATTCAAAGAAGAATTACTACCATTAATTCTTACTACACTGAAGCCATCTGGAGCTGGGCTTTTATTTTTCGGGAGGCTTTTAATGACAGCCTCAATTTCCTTAAGGGTTATAGGCCTGTTTAGGTAATTAATCTGTTCTTTAGTTAATTTTAGTAGATGGTACCTGTCCAGAAAGCTTTCCACTTCTTCTACGTTTTCCTTTTTTTTGGAATATAGATTTTCAAAATATGATCTGATAATTCTCTGGATTTCCTGGGGTCTGTTGTTATGTCCCCCTTTTCATTTCTGATTTTGTTGATTTGGATATGTTCTCCCTACTTTTTGATAAGTTTGAATACTGGCTTATCTATCTTGTGACTTTCTCAAAGAACCAACTCTTTGATTCATTGATTCTTTGTATTGTTTTTTTTTGTTTGTTTGTTTCAATTGTATCAATTTCAGTGCTAAGTTTGATTTTTTTCCTGCCATCTCTCCTTCTAGTTGAGTTTGCTTCTAATTGTTCTAAGGCTTTCAGCTGAGCTGTTAGTTCTCTAGTGTGGGATTTCTCTATTTTTTTTTTTTATATAGGCACCTATTGCTATGAATTTTCCTCTCAAGACTGATTTCATTGTGTCCCACAAGTTTTGGTACATTATGTATTCATTTTTATGAAATTCTAGAAAGACTTGATTTTTTTTCTTAATTTCTTCCTTGTTCCAAAGGTGGTTCAGCTGAGTGATGTTTAGTTTCCATGAGTTGGTAGGTTTTCTTTGATTTTTGATGTTGTTGAACTCTAACTTAGGCCCAAGTAGTCTGATATGATACAAGGGATTATTTCCATTTTTTGTATTTGTTGATATTTTCTTTATTACCAATTATGTGGTGAATTTTAGAGAAAGTTGCATGAGGAGCTGAGAAATATGTATATTCCTCTGCATTTGAGTGGAAGCTTCTGTAAATATCTATTAAATCCATTTGCATCATTACCTCTGTTAGGCTCCTTATTTCTCGGTTGAGTCTCTGTCTGGTTGACCTATCCAGAGGTGAAAGTGGGTGTTGAAGTCTCCCACTAGTAAGGTGTGAGAATTGATGTGGGATTTGAGCTTTAGCAGTGTCTCTTTTACATAGGCATGTGCCCTTATATTAGGGGCATAAATATTCAGGATTGAAATCTCCTTTTGAGCAATTTTTTCTAGTGATGAATAAGTGATGACCAACTTGGTCCCTTTTAATTGGTTTTAGTTTAAAGTCTACTTTGTTAGATAATATGATGGCAACCTCAGCTTGTTTCATAGGACCATTTGGCTGGAAAATATTTACCCAACCCTTTACTCTAAGCCTGTGTCTGTTTTGTGGTTGAGGTGTTTTTTGTATGCACCAGAAGGATGACTTCTGTTTTTGTATTCATCTTGTTAGTGTGTGTCTTTTTATAGGTGACTTGAGTTCATTGATATTAAGAGATATTAGTGATCACTGATGATATTTCCAGCTATTTTTGGTAGTAGTTTGTATGTATCTCCTTTCTCTGGGCTATTCTTCTCTGGGATTATTGATTGTTTGTGGTTTCATGGGTGTGTCTGGGATACTTAGGTTGGAGTTTTATATTTTTAAAAATCTTTTGACTTGACACCTTTAAACACTTCAGTAAGTTTAATTCTTTATATTCATGGAATTTATTTTTTCAACTACAATATGGCATTTTTTAAATATAATTTGATGTTCATATTTATAAAGTATATAATAATAAAGGGATACTCTATTCTTCTCCTTCTCATGACTCTATTTCCTACTTGGTCATAAAGCAATAAATCTAAAATTAATGCTGAAATGTATAATAAGAGTAATGATAAAAGTGACCCTTAGATTTGTAGCATTATACTCCAGGTTCACTCCTCCCAACTACAGCCTAATTTGACATCCTAATACAAGGTGTTTTACAATGTTGCTGAACCAACCTGGAGGTAGGATTGTGGCTTTTTTGACAGAAGAAAGAAATAACTCTAGAGATTAGAGGATCTAGTATCTCATTTCAATATACATGTGCTCAGCAGCCTACATGTTATTGAAGTAACTATGGGAATAAAGAAAAGTTCATCCTCATCTAATAACCCATACATATGTCTCAACAAGCTGGAGTAATTTTTGTACATTTGTATAAATTTATCTTTGCTTTTATTTATGAAAAGTTGGATAAATGTGTTTACATATTACTATGAAGACATGCATGGGGTGGCAGAGAGAGGCAAGAAGATGGTGAGTGATATATTAAAAAAAAGGTACCAATAATTGTGATTCAAAAACCTGAACATCTAGAACTAAACTTTAGTCCCCTACATCAGCATTATATACCCTTTGAGACATTCGACTTATTTGAGAAATATGCCTATCCCTAAATTTGAGTTTTATTCAAGTATTTATTAATGACTGAAAAATATGGATCATTAGGTAGAATTCATAGAAAGCCTATGCTCTACCAATTATGTAAAATAACTGTTTTAGGTCATGATAGAAATGTAGAATATAGCAACTGACAATTAAGATCTCAAACCACCATGAGAATAATTTTATGATGGAGAAAAAATGTTAAGCAAGGATTATGGATCATAAACTTTGAATACTATTAGTTCTGTCTATAATTTAACAATTGCAAAATATAGCTATAGTATCTCTCCAATACCAGCATTGTAATTTGTATTCTCATGATTACACATCAAATTTATGGGCACATATATTTGTGGATGGTCAGGAAGATGGCTTCACATTAATCTGAATAATTTTGTTGATAGAAATATATCAACCTATGTCTAGAGTAGACTGAGAGGCAGGTGCTTCTCTGGTCCATGGACCAATGTTCAGAGGGAGTGAGATCCTGAGAGAATTCTTCCCTGGCAGTCCCAGGGGACAAATAGCTGATGACTTGTTCCTACATTCAAGCCATGCTGCATCATCAATGATGAACATTTCTCTGGACACAGGTTGAGAAAGAGAGGGGCATCTCTCCAAAGTGCTCAACCCAGTATCCAGAGCAGAGTGAGAGACGGGCTTCTTTCTGGACCATGTGAAGCTGTGGCCTGACCACTGTAAGAGATCTTGCAGTCTCCATTTTCAGAGCAGATAGGAAACACAACCACTGTAACCACAACTGAATAAGATCTGACTAAGAGTGAACCAAGAATGCAAGGGGCAGATGTAAGAGCAAGAACACATATAACAATATAAATAACAACAAAGCACCACCAGAAGAAGCTGGTAGCTCTACAATACCAAGACCTGAACAGAGCAATGAAGAGAAAACCAATGGAAACAACATTAGAAACACCTTTATGAATATTATAGAAGTCATATAAGAAGATATAAAAAATTTCCTTAAAGAAGTACAAGAAAATGCAAATAAAAAATTGGAAAAGTTGAACAAATCCTTGAAAGAATACAAAGAAAACTAACAAATGAAAGAATTATTCCAGGAATAAAAAGTTGAAATGGAAACAATAAAGAAGGCACAAAACAAGGCAAAGGAGAAAATAGAAATGCTAAAGAAACTAACTAGAACTACAAATACAAGTATAACCCACAGAATCCAAGAGAAAGAAGAGAAAAATCTCTAGAGTGAAAGATGCAATAGTGGAAATAGATAAATCACTCAAAGAAAACACTAAAATGAAAAAGATATAATACAAAATATTCAGGAAATTTGGAACACCATGAAAAGACCAAACCTGAGAATAATAGGAATAAAAGAATAAGAATACCAACTCAAAAGCACAGATAATATATTCAATTAAATTATTGTAGAAAACTTTCCCAACCTAAAGAAGAAAATGCCTATGAAGAGCCAAGAAGCTTACAGAACACCAAATAGATTAGACCCTCAAAAAATTATACTCACAACAACAATAATAATAATAACCAATTCATAAAACATACAGAACAAAGAAAAATATATTAACAGCTGCAATGAAAAAGGGTCAACTTATCTATAAGAAAAACACCAGACTATTCAATGGAAACAATGAGAGCAAGAAGGTCCAGATCAGAAGGTATGAAGACACTGAAATAACACGGCTGACAACACAGACTACTATGCCCAGCAAAACTATCAATAACCATAAACAGAGTAAGGAAGATATTTCACAACAAAAGCAGATTGAAATAATACCTATTCACAAATCTGGCAATACAGAAAGCACTAGAGGGAAAATTCCAACCTAAGGAACACAAATACACCCATGAAACCACAAACAATCAAGAATCGCACAGAAGAAATACCCAAAGAAAGTATATACACACAAGGTCCAACCAAAAATAACAGGTAATAAAAATCAGTGGTCATTAATATTCCTTAATATCAATGGATTCAATTCACCTATAAAAAGACACACCCTCACATAATGCATGAAAAACAGAAGCAAACCTTCTGTTACATACAAGAAACACATTTCAACTATAAAGACAGACACAGGCTCAGAGTAAAGGGTGGGGAAAAGATTTTGCAATCCAATGGCCTCAAGAAACAAGTTGGTGTTGCCATTCTAATATCTAACAAAGTAGACTTCAAACTAAAATCAACCAAAAACATCAGGATGGACATTACTTATTCAGTACAGGAAAAAAATTAACAAGATGAGATATCAATCCTGAATATTAATGCCCCTATATATGGGCACCCTCATATGTAAAAGAAACACTGCTAAAGCTTAAATGCCACATCAAATGTCACACTCTAATAGTGGGAGATTACAATACCCCACTTTTAGCCTTGGCTACGTCAAACAGACAAAGATTCAACAGAGATATAAGGGACCTAACAGATGTTATAATATAAATGAACTTAATAGTGTTTATAGAAGCTTACATTAAACACAGAAGAATATACATACTTCTCAGCAACCCATGAAACTTTTTCTAAAATTGACCACTTACTTGATTATAAAGCAAATATAAATAGGTACAAAAAAATGGAAACAACACCTTGTATCATATCAGACCACTAGGCTTAAAGTTAGAATTCAACAGCAACAAAAATCACAGAATGTTTACAAACTCAGGGAAACTGAATTACTCTATATTGAACCATTTCTTGGCCAGGGAAGATATTAAGAATGAATTCAAGGAATTCCTAGAATTAGTGAGATTAATCCATAATGCACACACGTTTATGGGACACAATGAAAGCAGTATTAAGAGGAAAATTCATAGCACTAGATGCCTATATGAAAAACAAGAAAAACTCACACAAGAGACCTAACAATTCAACTGAAGGATTTAGAACAGTTAGAGGTAAACTCACCTAGAAGGAGTAGACAGCAGGAAATAAACAAACTTAGGACTGAAACCAGTACAATATAAACAAAGAGAACAATACAAAGAATCAATAAATCAGTAAGGTGGTTCTTTGAGAATGTCGACAAAGCAGATAAACCCTTATCCAAACTAATTAAAAAGCAAAGAGCAAGAGAGTATCCAAATTAAAAGAATCAGAAATGAAAAAGGAGACATAATGAGAGATACTCAGGAAATATAGCGAATTATTAGATGATATTTTGAAAATCTATACTCTACTAAAATCAAAAACTTCAAAAAAATGGACAGCTTCCATTTCAAGTGCCAATTACCAAAATTAAATCAAGATCAGTTTACAAAACCTAAACAGACCTAAAATTCCAAAGGAAATTGAAGATGTTATTTAAAAGTCTTTCAAGTAAAAATATCTCAGAACCAGTTGTTTTCATTACAATATTCTACCAGACATTCAAAGAAGAACTAATACCAATACTAAAAAAAGCTGTTCCATACAGTAGAAACTGATGGAATGTTGCAACACTTTTTTCATGAGGCCACAATCCCTCTGATAACCAAGCCACTCAAACATGCAACTAACAAAAAGAATTTCAGACCAATATCCCTCATGAACACTGACACAAAAGTACTCAATGAAATTATATAAAACTGAGCACAACATATAAAAATTGTCATCCAACACAATCAAGTAGGCTGCATCACAGAAATGCTGGGATTGCTCAACATACAAAAAAATGAATGTCATCCATCATATTAACAAATTGAAGAAAAAAACACATGATCATCTCCTTAGATGCTGAAAAAGGCTTTGACAAAGTTCATAACTCCTTTGTGAAAAAAGTCCTAGAGAGAACGTGAATACAAGGAAAATAACTAAATATAATAAGGTAAGATAAAAGAAGCTCACAAGCAACATCAAACTAAATGGAAAGACTCAAAACAATCCCACTAAAATCAGAAACTAGATATGGCTGTCCCTCTGTCCTTATCTATTCAATATAATTCTCAGAGCTTAGCCAAAACAATAAGACAACAAAAGGAGATTAAGGGGATATAAATTGTAAAAGAAGAAGTGAAACTATCCTTATGTGCAGATGATATGATTAGATACATAAATGACTCACAAAAATTTACCAGGGAACTTCTGCAGCTGATAAACACCTTCAGCAATGTAGCAGCACACAAATTTAATTAAAAAAAATCAGTAGCACTCTGATAAACTATAGATAAATGGGCTGAAAAAGAAATAAGGGAAACATCGCCCTTTATAAAAGCTTCAAAAAGCATTAAGTACCTTGGAGTAACTATAACCAAAAAAGTAACAAATTTGTTTGACAAAAACTTTAAATCACTGAAGAAAGAAATTGAGGGGGGTATCAGATAATGGAAAGATCTCCCATGCTCCTGGATAGGTAGAATCAACACAGTAAAAATGGCAATCTTACCAAAAACAATGCAATTCTGATCAAAATCCAAATGCATTTTTTACAGACATTCAAAGAAAAGTAATCAATTTTATCTGGAATAACAGGAAAGCCAGGATTGTCAAATCAATTTTGCTCAACAAAAGATAATCAGAAGGTATCACCATACCTGAATTCAAGTTATAATATAGACCTACAGTAATAAAAACAGCCTTGTACTTGCAAAAAAACAGACTTGTGGATCAATGGAATCAAGTCAAAGACCCCATTATTAACCCCCACACTGGTGAACACCTGATTTTTAACAAAGAGACCAAACATGTTCATTGGAAAAAAAGATAATATCCTCAACAGTTTGTGTTGGTATAACTGGATGACAGTATGTAGAAAAAATCAAATAGATCCAAGCCTATCACCATGCCCAAAACTCAAATCCAAGTGGATCAAAGACCTCAGCATAAAACCAGCTATGCTGAACTTGATAGAAAAGAAAATGTGAAATACCCTCCAGCACATTGGCATGGGTTACCACTTCCTAAATGTAATGCCATTGCACAGACACTAAGACCAACAAGCAATAAGGAGGACCTCCTCAAACTGAGAAGTTTCTGTAAGGCCAAGGACACAGTCATTAAGACAAAACGACAATCTAGAGAATGAAAATAGATTTTCACTAACCCTACAAGTGACAAAGGAGTGATCTCTAAAATATATAGAAAACCCAAGAAACTAGAGCCCAAAGCCTGAAATAACCCAATTAAAAAATGGGATTCAGAACTAAAAAGGAAATTTCAGCAGAACTACAAATAGCTGAAAGGAACTTGAAAAAAATGCTCAATATCTTTACCCTTCAGAGAAATGCAAATCAAAACAATTTTGAGATACCATCTGACACCTGTCTGAATGGCTAAGATCAATAACATGGATGATAGCCTATCCTGGAGAGGATACAGAACAAGGACAGCACCTATCTATTGTTGGTGGGAGTGTAAACTTGTTCAGCCACTCTGAAATGCAGTATGGTGGTTCCTCAGAAACCTAGGAATCAATCTCCCCAAGGATCCAACAATACCACTTTTAGGCATATAGCCCAAGACACACATTCACATCACAATAATATTAGCTCAACTCTGTTAATAGCTGCATTATTTGTAATAGCAAGAACCTGGAAACAACCTAGATGCCCCTCAACTGAGGAAAGGATTAACAAACTGTGTTACATCTACACAATAGAGTGTTATGCAATGGTAAGAAAAAATGATATCCTAACATTCACAGGCACATAGATAGATTTGGAGAATACCCTCCTGAGCAAGGTCTCACAAACCCAGAAGGATAAGCAGGGGTTGTACTCACTCATTACTGGAGCTTAAGCAAAAGCATTCTTATTTCATTGAAAGAGAGTAAATCTTTAGCATGAATGTCTTGTATCTTCAGCTTTCCTTACAATGACACTATTTGGAACTACTATCCATCTGCAGTTGGTGTTTGAAAATTCCACTGAATTTGCTATTGTGCCACCCACTTCTAAGAATTAAATACCATGAATAAATGAAGAAAAAAGAAAATTTAAGTAAATTAATCTTTAAAAAGGCATAGCACTCTGGGCTGTATGCTCAGTCCACTCAAAGAGAGTGAGAAAGGATTATATAAGCTAAGGGATCAAGATCATGCCTGGGAAACCCACAAAGACAGATGAGCTACTGGAAGCTCACTGGTTCTGGACTGGCAGTTGGAAACATGCATGGGACTGAACTAGCCACTCTGAATGTAGATGACAGTGTATTCTTTGAGCAGATTGTGGGGCCTCTGGCAGTGGGACCAGGATTTGTCTCTAGTGTATAAACTGGCTTTTTGGAGCCCATTCCCTATAGAGGGATATGTTGCTCAGCCTTCATATGGTGGATGGTTTAGTCTTGCCTCAAACTGGTATGCAGACCATATTGATTTCTTTTGGGAGTCCTTACCTTCTCTGAGAAGTAAATGAGGGGATAGAGTAGGGAGAAGTTGAGGGCTAGTAGGAGGATGGGATGGAAGGAGAACTGTGATTGGTATGTAAAATTAAAAAAAGAATCCTTTTAAATAAAAAAATAAATCTTAAAAAAATATACTTCTTATATTTATGGTTGTGAGCCAAGCCTTTAACGGCTGAGTAAAGTAGGTCTGCGGGGAGTGAATGCTGAACTAAGCCACATTAAGACCTTGGCACCTCCTGCCCTTTCTGGGGAGGAGATAAAGTGATGGGGAGAAGATAGAGTGACTGAGATGAATGGGAGGGGGAAGGGAGTTTGAACAAGGGGATAAATGAATAAAAAAAAAAGACTTCATTCATAATAAGAAAGAAAAAAATATGCTTCACAAATAAATCTATTGTCCTATAAAGACTGAAGATATTTAAAAGCCTATTTTGGTTTTCTGCTCAAACTAATACAAGAATGCAACAATATCTCTCCAGTATAAATAAAACTATTGACAATTAGTTTATCCATAACCTCAGAGCATGTTCAAACTAGACCAAATGTCTCCATAAAAGGATCATAATTTAAAAACATTACAGATATATATAAGGACAAATTTCCTGGTGTCTTATTGTAAAACTAAGAGTATTGGCATAAACCAACCTAAAAACTATGGCAGTTCTTCACCTCCAGACAATCTGGTTGGTAACACAGACCAGCGAACAGTTTCCACTCAATTTTTTTTTTTTTTGCAATTAACAGTCTTCATAAACTTCTCTACACAAACTACAAAGCATACAAGATTCAAAAGACAACTAACAAACAATTTATTGTTTATGTCCCAAATAACAGCTAATCAATTACCAAAGTCCAGAGATAAATAGTTTTTTGTATAGCAGACTGAATAAAATGTTTCACAATTAGCCAAAGGTACAAAGCCTTGCAAAAAGAGGCACTACCTAGCAGGATGGGGAATATGTTTTTGGGTTTGAGATGCCTTCAATACCACTGCCCAGGAAAGTACCAAGAACCATGTCTTGACCTTGTTGCCATGGTACATCGTTCTGCTCCTTATTCTTTACTCATAGAATATGCTGTGACTCTGAAATGTAGCTTTTGTAACACTTCTTATTGTTTATTGTCTCAAGACTCCTGTAAAAAGTTAATATTGCTATATAGAACAAAGGAAAGATGATCAAATGAGAACTTAAAGAGTATTAGAATATGAGAGTAGAATTTGAGCTGTTGCAAAAGAATAAAAGAGTGTGACTCAGACAACACATGTCTGAACTAATTCTGTTTCTAGAAACACTCCCTATATGGAAAACTCCAATGTCTCATTTCACTATGCTTTGATCTATTCTTTGAACCTCTTCCGCACCCTTTGGAGGCAGTCTTTGAGGGCTACATTAAATAGATAGATGATTGAAAGTTACACTTCAGCTTATTTTGGACAACATAAAATTATATTGAAAGGGATATAATTGATTCAATATATTTTGTTGTGTGATAGGCTAAAATATTATTCCAAAAGAAGGAATACACACACAGACATATAAGCAAACAACTTATAATTAATAATGCAATGCATTAAGTCAAAACTCACCAAACATGATAAGAAAAATCTCACACATAATTATGAGAAAAATATTAATGGTGAAAAGAGTTTTAAGTGTAATGAATGAGCAATTGAAATTAGAAGGCAACTTTCTTCAACAACTATCAATTAAGATGCAAGAAATAGGAAGCTGAAATTTTTCAGATACAAAATATCTAGGAAAGAAAAGCACTGATTATAATCAAATACACAGTATGGCACCAATAGTCATTTAAAATTTACATGAAAAACGTTAAACATAGAAAACTACCAAAAGATAAATAAATAAATAATCTGGAGATTATCTGACATAATTGACAGCCTACTGGTGACCTATGTGCGTCACATAAAAAGACAAAAGACTGGATAAATAAAAAACAATGTAAAAAAATTCCACAAATTTGACAAAACTCAATGAAAACTCACAGCATAAAGTCTTTATATGGTGGGAAGAAGCCCTTTCATAGAAAGAGGAAAACAGTGAATAAGATAATGTATAATACTATAATCAAACTACATTTTATATGTATAGATAGATAGATGATAGAAAGATTTATATAATAAAACAGTAAATTCTATAAAAATAAAAAATAATGCACAGGCAAACAGTAAAGTATAATTTCACACAGCAGGTTATTATCAACCAGTCTAAAAATATGATAGAAGAATTTGCCAATCTAATATGGCATCTTCAGAAATACATAACCAAATATTCAAGAACTCACAAAAATATTTACAAAAGGAATAGTTGCAATTGAAACTATTACCAGTTTATAACTGACTCACCATTATGGCCATCTGTGTCAGAAGTAATTTTAATAATCATAATATTAAATTTCTTCTATTCTAATTTATTGCTGCATGTATATTTCCATTCTTAGAATTATTGAAATGTGTTTTAAGTGTTATTATTAAGTACTCACAAACAATAAACATCTTTTCTGTATTAACACTATTACTTCTACTAAAATGTCTAATAATATTTCCAGATGTTTGCATGTTTAATCAATCTTCATAAACTATATTATTACAACTGGAAAAAATTATGAAATCAAGTATGATTGCTTTCATTTTGCCAATATTGATTTTTTTCTTTTACTTTTTGTTGGTATGTATCTCACTAGACTATATGAAAGAGGAATAAGCATCATGATTCACAGAACTATTTAATGTACAATATAGCTTTTGTGAAATCAGTATCACTTCTCTGCTTCATTTGTGCATTTATGCTTTTATTATTGACATAATAATGAAAAATACTTTGACTACCAGAAGTTTTACTATAACTGTGTGAGCGTGTGTGTGTGTGTGTGTGTGTGTGTGTGTGTGTGTGTGTGTGTTTGTGTTACTATTCTGAACTCAGCACTTGTTCCTGTTACATAAGCTACAGTTATGACTGAGCTACATCTCTAAAGTTTTACTGAGAGTTTTTGACATTGAGACACAATTAAATTCTTTTATAATATTTTTTATAATTGATATTTTATTCATTCAATAGCAATAAGTATTTAAAATGTCTTTGAGAGTTGTGAAATAGATGTATGCTTAATTTCCTGTCAAGGAAGTTGCCAGTCTTTCTGTGGCAATTTCTTATCTAATGGAGCTATACTTTTATCCTGAGATCCATGTTGAATGTTTTTCTACGACAGGGGTTAATGTAGATCAATTATCCTAGGACTACACTGAACTCCTGATCCTCTAAACTCCACCTCTGTGGTTGCTAGTATTCCTGGCCTGTGTGTGTTTACCACTCTGGACCATTCAGCCCTGGAACTGTGGTCTCTTTGAAGTTAGTTTGGGTTTCCACTCATCCTGTGGCATTCAAAACAGGAAAGCCATTTGAATCAATATATTAAACCCATTTCTCTATTTGAATTCATTATTTTTTTATAATTCTATGTTTTCATTTACTATTATTTAATTACATCTTAGGTGTTAAAAGAAAATACAGCAACCTGTTTTACCGAGAAACGTAGGTACTTGGAAAATACTTATCAAAATCATTTTCTATGTCTGTGAGACAAGATTGATTTTAAATTTATATGTTACCTTTTCTCACTTTCCATGTTATATTTATCTCAGTCTTTGAATCAGTACAATCATTTTGTGTCAACTGATTATTCTTTGACTCTAGACCAAATTGTGAGCCATATATTATTTCAATTTAATTTTATAGAAGTGAATGGCCTATTTCCAATTCCTGGGAGATGGAATCATTAACAATGTCCATCAAGAGGTGAATGGATAATTAAAATGTAAATATATGTATATAAATATGAAATATTACTAGGCTTAGTAGGAAAATTAAACCATGAGATTTCCAGGTAAATGCAGGATCCCCCAAAAACTTCACTGTTCTCTTATGTGAGAATCTTAATTTAAATTTTGAAAGAGTATGTATGGAACCTCCTGAGATCATTTAACTTTGTTTGTACATGTATCCAAGACTGATCACATGTGACTAGATAACCTGAATAGGGGCTCATATGTGGAGACACTGGTTCTCTCTCAACACGCTTTGATTATTTGTAGTTCTTCATTGTTGGAGGAGATACTGGAATTACTAAAGATGCTATTATTACATTGCTTGTTTTCCTTAGGTTCTTTTCCTTAAGGGAGATCTATATTGTCGAGAATTTGTAGGTATAGCTCCCATGTCATATTTGGAAGATTCACCTCACAGTAAATATCCTGTCTACCTAGCTTTTTTTTTTTAGCCTTTCAGTCACCTTTTGTCATTTCCCATGAGACTTAGCTATATGATTTACATTGCAAATCAATCACTTGGTTGGGTACCTCCTAGTCACAGATTGTCTGCACTGAAGTGGATCTCTGTAATAGCATCCATCTGTTTTATTGTTTTTGTTTTTGTTTTCTAAAGTTTCTTTTATTGAGGGTTAGAATTTCACATACCAGCACTCTACATTATTTCTACCCCACCCTCACTATCCCCTAACTTTCTTACCTATACACACTTCCTTAAAATTCATGATATCTTCTAATTTTATTATTATTCACACACACACACACATACACATACATACACACTGCTAACTCAATTTAGTGGTTTCTTACATATAGCTTTGGGCTGACCATTTGGAATCTGAGAATGTGAGCCTAGAGAAGACAATTTCATTTCTGTTATCAGCACTTAATCGCCTGTAGTTCTTAATCTGGTGGCAGCAGGATTCTGGTGTTTAAGATATAAAGCTTTTGGAGTTGTTCTCATGCCCCCAAATATTATTCATTTTCCTCCTAAAATTTAGAGCAATATCTTATTCACTCTACAGTCTACATTTTGTGCAATCATGAAAAACAGCTGACCCCTGTGCAACCAAGGTTAGGGAAAAGCTTGAAACTAAAATGGGAGATGCACCACTTCCCCTACTAAGCTACATGAATGTAGTAAGTTTCTTAACGTCCTGATTCTCAGGTTGCTTAAGTAAAGAATTGAAAATAATAGCCCAGACTTATTGAGCTAATTTAAATTATGTAATTTTTATAAATAAAAATAAGTAACAATATATAGAATGGTAGAAGCACTTAAAAATACAATTTCTGGTATTCATGGTATACATGATTTGTAATGCTTTTTAGTAAAAAAAGATGGCCCAACAATTGAATAGTCAATCATTGTGACTATTCAGCATATATCAGTAAACCTCTCTTCAATTTTTACTTTCTTTGCTGTTGAAATTCATTGTTTTATGGTCTGGAAACTTTTTAGTAATGGCATTGATTCCTTGGAAATAAATATCAACTCAATAAATATTGGTAAACATGTTCACATGAATATAAATCAAATAATTATTTTATTAACTACCTTTTGAAATTAAGAGATATATAACTATAACTCTTAATTATCTTTTTCTGAAATTGTTTCTATCATCAGAGAGAAGTATATAGACACTATGTAATGTCTAGCTGAAGAATATTATGATAAAATAGTTAATAATTAAGTTCATAATAGATTACATAACAATATAAAGTAATTCTTATTTTCTCAGAGATAGGGAAAAATAGATCATCTAATTTGTTTATTATTTTTTGTGGAGGATATAATCAACAAATATCATAAAGTAACTACCAATTTGATCAAATAAAAATAATTGAGAAAAATATCATATTAATATACACGATTATGTGTTTGTCTGAGATTTATTGATTGTCTTTTGAATAAAGTTACACACAATACTTTAATATAATTAAAAATTTGCTAATTATTAAATAGCATATATTTGAAAAAAATCTGTTAACCTACTTAATCTAACCCTATGACTAATTCTGTAATTGTTCCTTACAATAAGCTTATGGTAGAGAATGTTCTATCATATAATGACAAATTTGCATGCATCCCAAAAGAACAATTATGAACAAATTGTAAAGCTAGCCAGATTCTCAGCCAAGACAGTCAGATTTAAATGGCTACAAGCCACTAAAGTTAACCATCAGGACATTATATACATAGTCTAAAGTTCAAAGGTCAAACTGTAATTCATTTTCTTGTCTATAAAACGTAATGAAGGTTGGAGGGTGGCAGCAGCTATAGGACTCAGTGGGCAGAGGAAGGCAGACCTCTGGGAGTTTGAGGCTGGCCTAGTCTATAGAAGTAATTATAAGACAACAAAAGCTACACAGTAAAACAGTCTCAGAAAAAATAAAAATAAAAAAAGAAGGAAATGGGGATGAAACAAAGGAAGGAGAGAAGGAGGGAGGAAGGAAAAGAAGGAGGACAGGAGGAAGGAAGAAAAAGGAACAACAACAAAACTTAATGAACTAGTAGAGCTGAAATTGTACATTTCAATACAGCCCTGAGGCCTCCTTAATCTATGTCACTCTGAGCCAAAGAAGATAAGCATTTTGCCAAAAAATAAGTAACTATAGTATGAAGCTTAATATGATAGTGAAAACATCCCAGAAATTATGATTAAGCACTTATAATTTCCCAGAAATGTTACATTAAGGAAAGAAGAGATACTTTCACTTACAAAGAGAATATACTTTGCTTAAAGCATTAGTAAGCACGGGCCAGATCTAATTCCAAGGGAAACAGTGGCGGTAGAGGCTATTTAGAGATGTGCTATGTTGGCTTGTTAAATGCGTGGGGAAGTGTTTAGATAGTGGCAAAGAAAGAAAGCATTTAGAGTGTGGTGATGGATTTCGGAGGCGGAAGAGGTTAGACACACACACAAAAATGAAAAAAAAAATGCAAGCCTAGGATATCAGCTTAATAAGTTACTGTAAAATCCTGCTAACTTTGCTTTGAGTTTAAAACAACCTTTCATTCTCACACCAAGGTTAGTGAACTAAGGTGTCATCAGAATCCTGTTTTACTACATTCATCTCCTTCAATCAGAGACTGGCCTGCTTTAAAAAAGCCAGGGATGTCTGAATTGCCTATTACAGCATGAGAAGAAGAATTTGTTACTTTCAAAAAATACAGAGCCATCTATGAGGAAATCCTTCAGTATTTGTTATCTAAGAGAAAATGGTAACCTAACAAAAGTTATGAACAGTTGAAAAATAGGAGAAATTGCGTGAAACTTGCCAAAATATTCATGACAATACGTAAAATATTTCTTGTAATTTCTTTAGTATCGATTAGCTGAGTTTTAACAATACTTACAAGACATTTTCAGGTATTGGAACAGCTGAGAATTAAGAACTCTAATTAGAAGTACACTTTAGTCAGCAACAAACACACAGGGCCAAGGTAAGCTAATAACAAGAGGAGTTTATTAAGACATAAGTCACATCTTGACCTGGCTTCCAACAATACTCACAGCTAAGTGTTACAGAAGCTTAAACCCCTGACAAAGCAAGTCAAAGAACTAGCAGTTGGTCCCAAGCAAAGTTGAATTTAAATTGGAGCAGCACTCTTCTAACAAAATAATGAAACAGACAGCTTTTTAAAGATAGTATCTCATATTAAGAATATAAAAATGTTGCTGGTAAATAAGACCATCGTGGGCAATAGTGGCTTGAAACATTTTATTTGTGATTAACTATGTAAAGGATATTCAGTAACAGAAAAATGTGTGAAGCTGTCCAGTGGTTGAAATAGTATGTTGTTGGTCTCTAGTGCCTGTACTTTACTGTTTTTCTATTTGTAATATTGCATTTATTGTCTTCTTCAATAGCTAAAGTGAGTTTATTGTAAACAGGAAAAGTAATTAAAGAAACATTTTTTATGAATCCTTTAATTACACTTGTTTTCTCTTTTAAAATAATACTGATAGAAAAAACTTACATATATAACATAGTTTTATTTGAAGTTTGTCTTGGGGCTTTATTGCTTGGAAGAAGCATCATGACAGCAACATTTTTATGCTTTTGTTTTTCTTTTTAAAATATAAATTTATTTATTTTACATTCCTCCCACAGTTTCCCTCCCTGCTCTGCTCCCAATAACCATCTCCCTCCCCTCCCTCCCACCAATCCATTTCCTCTCTTTTTCTTCTTTAGGAGAGGACAGATCTGCCATGAATACAAAACAAATTGCGGTAAGACTAAGTACTTCGCCATGCTTTAAAGGCTGGTCAAGGCAACCCAGTATGAGAAGTAGAATCCCAAATGCCAGCTAGAGAATTAGAGAAGACACCTATTCCTAATGTTAGGAGTCCCACAAGAGGACCAAACTACACTACTGTAACATAGGCTTAGTGCCTAGGTCAGTCCCATGCAGGCTCCCTTGTTGTTACTTCAGTATCTGTGAGCCACACTAAGCCCAGATGAAGTGATTCTGTGAGTTTTCTTGTGGTGTTGTTGATCTCTCTGGCTCCTACAATCCTTTCTTCCCCTCTTCTTCATAATTCCCTGAACTCTGCCTGATGTTTGGCTGTGGGTCTGCATCTCTTTCCATAAGATTCTGGATGAAACCTTTCAGATGGGAACTGGGCTAAGGCACCAATCTTGAAATGTCCAGTTCAGACTATACATTCGCTTTTGATAGGAGTCTTAGATAGGGTTATCTTTATCTATTCCTGGGAGATTCCTTTGTGCCAAGTTTTAATTGCACTTGGCTTCCATTTTAGAGGTTTAGTTCATTATTGGGATGGCAGGAAGCACAGTAGTGCAGAGACAGACGTGGGTCCAGAGAAGCAGGTGAGAGTTCTACATAAGCATCCATGAAAGCAAAAAGAGACAGTGACATTGGGATTTAGTTGAGCTTCTGAACCCTCAAAACCCACCCATGAGTGACACATGACTTCCATCAAGGCCACAACTACGAACACTGCGACTCTGTATGAGCCTATTGGGAACATTTTCATTCAAACCACCACAGTGCTAGGTTATATTTAGTGGCATATGGGTCATTCTGTCAATTTCTGGACATGCTGTTATTTCATACTGGTATGAAGAAAGTAGTCTTAAAGTCAGATGTTCTGACACTTAAGTAAAATGATTTATTAGGTTTTAGATAAGTAAATTATTATAATCATGGGCCTTGAATTATATCTACACATTGATACAGTAGAGGGAGTCATCACAGCTCTAACTAGAGTTATATATTTTATTTTCTTCACTGTGTACACAAACCATACTGGCTACTACTTGGCACCAAAAATTACTGGATCTGTTGTATTTGAGGGGTCATCTAACACAGATCATTTATGTGCTATTAAAAAGTGATGACCTCTGTGTACCTAGTCTGTGATATCCCAATAAATGAATGAAAATATGCTAGACATAATACTTAGAGATACTGACTGATTTCATTTAAATGTTTTGATGGTGATATTAACATCACAATGATTGGAACATTTTTTAATTTTTTTTTTAAACTTTATGTATTTATTTGCCTTGGTGTTTGCCTAGAACTGGAACTACAGACAGTTGTGAGCTGCCATGTGAGGGCTGGGAATTGAACCCTGTCCCTCTGGAAGAGCAGACGGTGCTCTTAACTGCTGAGCCATCTCTCCAGCTGAATTTTTTTTTTTTTTGGTTGGAACATTTTTATGATTGAAAATACTTTTTATCATTCAGTATACTCTAATTATATTTTTATATACCTCTTTAGCTCCCAGTTCCTTCCTGAAAATCTCTCTTTCCTACAAATTCACTCTGTTTTTGTCGCTCATTACAAAAGAAAAGGCTTCTGAAGGTAAAATAAACAAATAAAAATAAAATACAAGATTCAAGTTGGACAACTCGATAGGAGGAAAAGTGTCCCAAGAGCAGACAAAAGAGTCACAGACCTAGACATTTGTATAGTTTCGTGTCTTTTAAAAAGTTTTGCTTAATAGCTATAATATGTATTCAGAGGATCTGTTTTTGATACATGTAGGCTCTGTCTTTTGTTTGTTCCTTCAGTTTCTGTGAGCTCTTTTTACCTTGCTTAGTTCATTCAGAGGACTGTACTTCCCTGAAGTCCTTGATCCCCTCTGTATCTTTCATAATTTCTGCCTCTGCTTTGAGGGAAGAAATGGAATTTCAGTAAAATATATGTAAATTGTCCTCAAATTTGTTCAAATACTTCTTTCTGAGCATTCTAAATGCTAAGATTAAAGGCATGAGTCATCACAGTCAGCCTGAGAAAATATTTTCAAAAACATTTTCAGAACCTTTTTTTTTTTATTTTTAGTAGAAACCACCCTCTCCTCATATATAGCCACCAAAGAAAATTTTAAAATCAATAGATATAAGACAATAATATTAAAAATGTTTTAAACACTTTAAAAAATCTACAAATTATAAATTCACACTTATATTACACATATATTTACATACTTATGTGTTTTATGCACATTTTAAGATGTATTAATAGTTCGACACAGAGATAATAGAATAGTAATAAACTCTCACATAATAATGCTGGCTAAGATCCACTGGTGTAGCTAGATATTCTATTGCTGTGATAAAACACAATGAGCATAATCAACTTAGGGTGAAAGAGTAGTTCATTATTCAGAAAATCAGGGAAGAAACTCAAGGCAGAAAATAATACAGAGATTATAGAATAGTGCCATTTACTGGCTTCCTCCTCATAATGATCCCAGCCTACTTCTTATATCATCCATGACAAACTGCCTATATGTAGCATTACCCACAGTGAGCTGAACCCTTCCATAGCAAATATTTGTCAAGACAATATATCACAGGCTTGTTGAAAGCCAGTGTTCTAAGAGTATTTTCTCAGTTGAGGTTACATATATTCAAATGTCTCTATCTTGTGTTTAATTGACATAAAACTAGCAACCACACCCATTATGGGGCAACATCATCTTGATACTCAGAAAGGTCAAGTGCAGCTCTATAGGCTGGTGTGGTGGAAATGCTCTCTGTATGCTGTTAATAAAGGACTGGTTTGGCCTATGTAAAGTACCATAGAAGTGGGTAGAGAATCAGAGGACAGGCAGGTAGGAGAAGGGTGGAGTTAGCCATTTGCCATCCGACTCCCGAAGGAGGAACATGTGGAGGTATAGGTGTGCCACGGGCTGAGCCACGTGGTGGCAAGATTAATGGAAATGGGTTGATTTAAGATGAAAGAGCTAACTAATAATGTGCTTAAGATATGGGCCAAGCAGTATAAAGTATATAAGTGTCTGAGTCATTTCTTTGGGGGACAAAATCCGCCACGGACCAGGTTCCAGACCTCTGCCGCGGGTCAGGGTCACAAACGCCTGGGTCCAAACTGCCTGGGAAAACTTTCTACAACAGGCTGGAACCAGAAAGAGTTTGAATTCTAACCTAAAAGTTGAGGACTGAGATTTAAAAAGAATTAGGATCAATAATTTAGTTATTTCAGTACAATGGTAAGTGAATATCTTCCAAGTCTTATTATTTGTTTTTAATGAGTTGGATACTGTGGTGGTTTGAAAAAAAGTATAACACTATAAGAAGTATGGCCTTGTTGGATGAAGTGTTTCACTCCAGCTGAGATTTCTGGTTTCAAATGTTCAAGCTAGACCCAGTCTAGCTCTCTGTCTTCCTACTGCTTACTGATTCAGATGTAGGACTCTTAGCTCATCTCTAGGATCATGTGTGCCTGCTCACTACTGTGATTCCAATTCTGGCCATACTAACAAGGAACTAAACCTCTGAGCCTGTAAGCAAGAATCAGTGAAATGTGTTCTTTATAAGAGTTGCTGTGGTCATGGGGTTTCTTCACAGCAATAGAAACCCTGTAACACATAGATACTCACTCCCTACACTGATCTGTTCTGAACATTCTTAAATGTACCACTGAATCAAATACTGATATTTTCAGAAATACTCTTGGAATTATATCAGGAAATCTTTATCTACTACCAAGTATGAAAGAAGAAATTAAATATCTCATAAAGTCACACATTTATCCTGAAAATATAGATTTTTTGGCCTGTGCAAAAAGCAGAGCTTTATTCTGATTTTAATGTTTTAAGACTCTTAAGGCAATTACAGAATATGGTTCTAGAATACAGCCATTATTGGGTGGTTTCCATTTGAACAGACTAGTACAGAAAATAAATAGTGCTTACAATGAATGGGTAAAAATTCAACCATTTTTTTCTTTAGTAATCACAAAATTAAAAGAAATAACCTTGGAAATGTGCTAAGAATTGTATGCGATTTGCTGAATTGTATAACATTAAACATGGAATGTCAATATGTCAATATTTCTTTTCTTTTCTCATCATAGATTGCTGACTCAGCTTGGAAAAGCTTATTCTAATTTTGCTCCAGTCATTTCTTCACCAATGACTGCACTGAGTTATGTCTCATGCAGTGTTCTTTGAATAACACATAAAGAAGATGAATATTAAAAGACAAAATTCTCTATCTAAGAACACATTCTGTAGTCAAAAGAGGCAGATAGCATAGAATTATCTATAACAAACTTGTTCTTTCAGAAGCTTCATAGCTTTGTGATTGCTTATTTTCTTCAGATATGGTTCTTTAACAAAAATAAGTAAATATTTGTTGTGCTTCATCTTTGTATTGCATTGGCTTTTGTCATCCACATTCAAATGGTTACCATGTACTTATTAAATCTGTTCTTGAAAGCACGTAAGCACAGTCTAGTTGAATTATGTGTGCAATGTCAACATGTGGATGGTTACTTTTGAGTGTGTGGTTTTTTGTGTCTTTTCGTATTGAAAGCTTGTGTGTGCATGGGGGTGTGGACGTTAAATGTTAACATTAGGTAATATGCATCAGAACCTGTTCATCTTTTATGTTTCCTCTTCTTTGAGATATTTTTTCTCATAGAGCTTGAACTTGTTTATTAACCTAGGGTGGCTGGCCAGTAATTTTAAATAATTCTGGTTTATCTGTATTCCTGATATTGAAATCACAAGTACGTATAATCACAGTAAACATCTCTTGTATAAATAAACATGCTTTTATGCCTTTTTATGTGTGCTTTGCTAGATTTATAAATAAATACATTGTGGGTCTGGGAATCTAACTCAGATCTAATGCTTTTATGAAAATCATGTTACCAACTTAGCTCTCTTTCTCAAGCCCTATATTTAATTTTTAAATATCAGATAGCCTTCAGAGTTCAGTTTATTTTTTAAAAATTTCAGTATATGTGTGTGTGTGTAGATGTGTGTGTGTATGCATGTGTTTGTGTTAACTATAATATAACTCCTCATATTGTTCCAAGTTTAACTGGGAAAGGAAATATTAGAAAAAATGGAACAGAACACATGTGAGAAATGTGGATCAAAATCATCTAAGAAAAATAAGTTGACACTTATCCTGTCATTTACAAGTGATCCTAAAATATACACCAGGGAAATACTACAGATTACAATATTTTCAGTAATGGGTCAGATTACAAATTTAATTAACAAAAAATAAATAACCTTCCAAAATGCAAATGGCAAACAGACTGAAATGAAATCTGGGAAACAATAGCTTTCAACCATTGCCTCAAACAAGATAAGGTATCTTGGAACAGCTTTAATCAAGGAAGTAAAAAACTTTTATCATAAAAATTTTAAGTCTTTGAAAAACTAATTCAAAGAAAACATCCTAGTCTTACGGATTGGTAGGACTGACAGAGTTAAAGTGGCCATCCTACCAAAAACAATCTAAAGATTCAATGCAATCTCTATCAACTTCATATAGAAAAAATGAAACAAAATAAAACAACAACAAAAAAACAAACAAACAAGGTATTCAAAACAATCTTTAACAATAAAATAACAGCTAGAGATATCACCATTACTGATATCAAGTCTCTTACATACTGATTTTGATCCACATTTCTCACATGTGTTCTGTTTCAATTTTTCTAATTTTTCCTTTCCCAGTTAAACTTGGAACAATATGAGGAGTTATATTGTAATTAACACAAACACATGCATACACACACACACATACTGAAATTTTTAAAAAATAAACTGAACTCTGAAGGCTATCTGATATTTAAATATTCTTGCTAAATATTTCTGTGCAAACTAGTTAAATTCAGTCAATAATGTTAGAAAGTAGTTTCAGAATCAAATAACAGTTACAAGTTCAGAGCCTAATATCAGGGTGCTAGGGAATTACCAGTGCTCCCATATAATCTCTCTGTGCATGTAGTAAAAAAATAAACTTATTTTATTTTTAATAATCTGTTATACTTTTTAAAATTGCTCTTTTAATTTCAACAGAAGATGGCATCCAATTAGCAGAAGCTGTTTAATTGTATCTCTATTTGCAGCTATGGTGCCAATTCAAAACTCTATGTCATATAATCTTGTTAAAGTCCACAGGATAAAAAAATTTTTTGAGACACTTCACATTAGATAAAAGAGTGGCTTTTATTAACTCCTCTGACCATTTTACCAGAAAGAAAGATGGATATGAGACTCTAGTTTTCTATTCATAAGATATCAAACTGTCGTGGAATAAACCCGCCACCAATTTTTATGTTTTAAATAAGATTTATTTTGTTATAATTATGAGCAAAAAAGCCAGCCACAACAATATGGAGCCGCCGCCGTGCACCTCAGCCGGAAGCCCGCCTCCGCCTCTGCGCGCAGCCGCGCGCCGCCAGCGCGCGACGGGCCGGAAGTCTCTTTTTATATTGCCACTGCGCGCGCTGCCTCGGAAAGCAATGTTTCTCTAATATAATCAGGGATTCCTGCTACATCTCCCCATTTTGTCTAAATAGGAAGGTTTTAGACTAGGTATAAAACTATATATCACAGGAATTATCATAAGACAGTGTGTGGGAAAGAGGAAGGAACTAACATAAGTGAGGTCAAACTATTGTTAGCAAACAACTATAAGGTGTAATTTAATATTTAAAATGTTGATACAAAAAATATATATATATATATATATATGGATTGTTTTAAGGCTGTTTATCTTAAATAATAGAGTTTTAAGACTCGAGTGTCTTTGTTGGAATGTGAAGTAATAACAACTTTACTATCTAATCTTTAATATCGTCAAGACCTGAGAAGGAAAATATATACTTAAAGTTGGAAGCATGAAGTAACTTTTAGAATATAGGAGAAGACAACGACAGTTAACTATCTGGACAGTCATCAAATTTTTTTAATGTATGTTTTTAGTTTTTTATTTGGTTTATGTGGTAAAAATATTTATTTTAGTATAATATTTTTTTTTGTATTATGACTTTTGTAGGGGAATATTTTGAAGGCAAAATAATTAGGATGTAGTTAAGGTTTGGGTTTATATGGTTAATATGTGTTTTTTGTAATTTTTTTTTTATTAATGTTAATTTTTTTTTAGTTTTAGTAGAGAATTTTTTGGGACTATTTAGGTTTTTATTTTTATTTAGAGTTTTGAATAAGTGTATTAGTTTATAGTTTTTAATATTAATAATTGGACGTATGTGGGTTATATTTTTTAAGAGTTTTTGGAAATTATTAAGTGTTTTTAATTTATTTTTTTTAAGTTGTATTTTTTGAGGTTTAATTGTTTGTAAGTTTATTTTATATTTTAAATAATTGATAGAATTTTTTTTGTATTTTTTTAGGGGCAATGTGAAGTTTTTAATTAGGCAATATTTTTTTTAATTTTTTAAATAGTTTTTTTAAGGTGTTTATGTTTGGGTTTGTTAATAATGTATTATTTATATAATGGTAAATGATAGATTGTGGAAATTGTTTGTGTATTAATTTTAATGGCTGTTGGACAAAATATTGGTATAGGGTGGGGTTATTTAATATTTTTTGTGGAAGGACTTTTTATTGGTATTTTTTTATTGGGTATGAATTATTATAATTAGGTATAGTGAAAGTGAATTTTTTTTTGTTTTGTTTTTGTAGAGGTATTGTAAAAAAATAGTTTTTTAGATTAATGATTATTATGGGCTATTTTTTAGGTAGTAAAGAAGGTAACGGTATATTAGATTGTAGAGTGTTTATGGGTTGAATTATTTTATTAATTGTTTTTAAATTTGTTATTATTTTTTATTTTTTAGATTTTTTTTGACTATGAATATAGGAGAATCTTATGGGCTGGTTGATTTTTTAATATGTTGAGTTTGTAATTGTTTTTGTATTAATTTTTTTAGGGCTAGTAGTTTTTTTTTTTTTGTTAAAGGCTATTGTGGGACTTAAATAGGTTTATTTGTTAACTATTTTAAAGGCAGGGTTGTTAGTGTTTTTGGTGTGTTTGTAGGTTTAAGACTGTGTTTTTGTGTAATTTGAATGACTGACGGTTGTTTTATGTAGTTTTTTGAGGTATTATTTTTAAGGCTATGATTAGTTTTTTGGTTAGTATGTATGTCTGGAGGAATTTTAATTTGAGTGTTTTATTGTTGTAGGAGATTGTGACTTTATAAGTTTATTGTTATGTTGGCCATGTATGGCTTTAATTTTTTTTTTGTTTTTTTGGTTTTATGTATTTTAGTCATTTTATATTTTGTTTTATTTGAGACAATGTCTCAATATTTAAAAATTGAATGTTTATTTTTTTAGAGGCTATTTGGGGTGTTAGGTTTGTTGATTTATGATGGAAACATTAGTTTTTGTGTCGACTAAATTTTGTATAAGAATATTGTTTATTTTTATTGTTAATTTTGGTCTTTGTTTATTTATGGAGGTTTGTTAAAATATATGTTTTATTGGTTTGTTGGATATTATTAATTTTTTTGTAAGGGTAGGTAATTTATTGTTTATGGTTATATGATTTATTGTTTTAAGTTTGGAAGTTGTTATTTGTTTTGAGTATATTGTTTTTTTATTGTGATTGGGTATGATTGAATTTTTTTTGGCTTGGAGGTTTGATTTTTGAGGGCTTTTTGGGGGAAGCCCCGAGATATGTTTTTTGATGGTAAAAGTTTGTTATTTTTGTTTTTTATAGATTTGTATTTATTTGTTTAATGTTTGTTTTTGTGACATTTTTTATATAGTTTAGGAGGTAGTGGATTTTTGTTTAAGTTATTTTTGTGATTGGAAAAGTTTTTATGTATGTTTTGTTTATAATTTTTTTTTATATGACTTGGTTTATTATAATTGAAGTAAATAATGTTTTGATTTTTTATTTTAGTCTTAGCAATGGCTTGACTTATTTAATTTTTTTTATTAGGGTGTAGGTAGTCAGTATTAAGTGTATATTTAATTTATTTGTTTAAGGGTTTATTTTTTATTTTTGATGGCATGATTAATTTTTTATATGTCATATTAGTATTATTGAAGGCCAAAGAGAGTATTAATTGTTTTTTAACTGTTGAATTTGATATTGTTTTATGTATAGTTTGAGTCAATTTTTGTAAAAAGTTTGTATAAGGCTTTATTGGACTTTGTTTAATTTGGGTATATGACTTAAGTTTTTGTCTTGGGTCTAAAATTTTTTTTTATGTATTTAAGGCAGCATTATGACACAGTAACAGAGTATGGTCATCATAAGTGGCTTGAACTGATAAATTAGTAAACGGGCTTTTTTTAAGGATTTGTTTTTTGGAGATGATAACATGTCTAGTTTTATTTTGAGATTTTAAGGCCTTAGCCTTTTTTTTAAACTAGTTTTTTTATTGGAAGTTTTGGCCATTGTTTAATATTGTGTTTGTCAAATTTTTTTAGTTATTAGGAATTATTTGATGTTGTGTTGACTATGAATTTAAGGATTGTCTCACAAAAGGTGAGTGTATATTATAGTTTATTATAGCTTTTTTTATTGTTTTTAAATTTTTTAAGGGTATAGGTTTATAATTATATGTTATATTGTCAGAAGCTTTTTTATGTGGTTGTGGTTTTTTGGCTTTTGTCATAACTGGGAACAGAGCTGGAGGGATGGGGGGTAGTCTTTTTATGGTAATTATTTTAGGTAAAGAACTTTTTTTGTAATAGTATTGTTTAAGAGGGGGCTCAGGGTCATCTTGAGCAGATGTTGTTTTAAAATTTTTTTTTTAGAATTTTTAAACGAGCCTTATAATCTTGTAGCTTAGTGGTAATGGTCTTTTTTAGTGTTTTAAAGTCTTTTATAAATGATTTTTTTAATAATTTTATAGAATGGAACTTTTTTTAGATTTTATATTTATTTTGTTTTTTATTTTTTGTTTAAATTTTTTAGAGTTTTTATTTATTATTTTAAAATTTTTATTTATTGTTTTAAGTTTTTTATCAATTTGAGCTTTGTATTTTTTTTAACAAAATTTTTATTTATTGTTTGAAATTTTTGATTTAATTTTTTAAAATTTTTATCAATGTGAGCTCTAAATTTTTTTGTGATTAAAGTAGACCTCTTTTTTATGGATATAATGAGTTTTTGGAATGTCTTAATATGTTTATTTATGTCAGACAGCTTAGTGTCGTATTTTTTAAGCTGAAATCTCTTAAAATAATTTGGTAAGAAATATATTATTATAAGTAAAAGCAAAACAACTCTTGGATGGAGATAACCCCCAAATGTGTAATCTTGGAAATAATTTTTTATTACTATTGTGAAAAAGTGAGTAAAATTGTGAACATTTATTTGATTAGACATTTTAGAGGAAAGAAAAAATTTTTTTGTCTTATCTAGATGTAAGGAGAACTTATGGTATGTAGGTGTCGTAGTGCAGCAGCAATGGTGCTTGAACCGGGGTGGTGAGTAAGCCCTTATAAATTTTATTAGCCGTGTACTCTTAGAGTTGAGTTTTAGTAGCTCTTTTGTACGCAGATTTTTTTTTTGGTTGTTGTGCCGAATACGGTGTAGGTGGGCGCCGAATCTGGCGGGGGTCTGCTGCGCGCGGGCGTGGAATTTAGGGGGTTTGGGGAATTTGCCCCGCGTTGGGCCGCCAAATGTCGTTTAATAAACCCGCCACCAATTTTTATATTTTAAATAAAATTTATTTTGTTATAATTATAAACAAAAAAGCCAACCACAACAATATAAAGCCGCCGCCACACACCTCAGCCAAAAGCCCGCCTCCGCCTCTGCGCGCAGCCGCGCGCCGCCAGCGCGCGACAGGCCAAAAGTCTCTTTTTATATTGCCACTGCGCGCGCTGCCTCAAAAAACAATGTTTCTCTAATATAATCAAAAATTCCTGCTACATCAAACATTGATAATTTGGACCTGGTATTGTATAAACTTACATTTTTGAACATAACTTCTTTGTAATTTTCCTTTTGATATATTTTAAATTACATTTATGTTAAGGTAATGTTTACTTTCATTATTAAAGGACTAGGCATCAAATGTTTCTGTTACAACCTCTGAATTAATAATTTCATTAAAAATTGTATTGTATTTCATTGATGAACTCCTACACTGCTTACCTGAGAAATTTTTATTTTGTACTTTCTTGAATTGACATTTAAGTAATTTGCTACAAATTACAATTATCCATTGATTTTATTCAATAATTACACAATTATCTTTATATAACTTCAGCATAACTATTTTTTTACTTAAAAATTAAAGAGCAGTAACTAGACTTAATTAACATTTCGAAAGAATTCATTATTCATTTGAAACATAAAAATGAGGCTCAATTTCTACATCTCATCATTATTCATAGTTGTATTTTATATCAGTAAATAATTCATACTTTCTCTAGATGTCTAGACATTGTTGAATTATCAGGAAAGTAATTCTTCGTGTTTTCAAAAAGGCAAATGTTCTTATAACAGTAGGCCAATATTTTCCCCCTCTTCTCTTTTTCAATGGACAGTGACTTTTACCTTCAGAGACTGTTGTGGAGTTGGAAAATAACAGAAGACACATTCACTGGCTTACCTTTAAAAAATTAGAAAAAATATAAGATGGTTGACTAGTTATACATGATTCTGAGATATTTAAGTTATTTAAGAATATTTAAGCCAGATGGATGATGAATGTGGGAACATGCAGAAAAACATGACTAGAAAATTTGGAGACTATCCTACTGAAAGAAAACTCGACACTGCTCTCTCGAGTAGCCATTACAGAAACTATTTAATTATAGTTTATTATGAGCCAGAAATTACCATATAGAGCCATAGTTAAAGCTATAGAATCACAAAAAATGAATGAACATTACCTCAGACAAATGAAACACACACAGAATCAAGTGTATATATGTATTACATTTTCATTATTCATTCATTCAATTCATTCATTCATGAAAGACCTTCAAGTTGTTTCTGTTTTCTAGATATTTTTACTAAGACAGCAGTGAGTATGGCTGAGTTAATATCTGTTGATTACGCTGTTGAGCCCTTAGGGTATATGCCATAGAATGGAATAGCTTGGTCAAATGGTAAAACTAATACAAATTTTTAAGTAATTTTAATACTTAGATTCATAATGTCTATATCAATTTGCATTTCTGACCATAGAGAATGTGGGTTCCCTTTTTCTCACAACATCCTCAGCATTTTCTTTCAGTTGTTTAGTTATCATAGTCATTTAGAAAGGAGTAAGGTGAAACACCAAAGTTATTTAAATTTGCACCTTCCTAATTTCTAAGCATAATGTAGACTTTTTAAAGGTATTTCTTAGCCATTATCACTTCTATTAAAAACTCTGTTAATATAATTAGTCCATTTTTAATTAGGTCATTTGTTTCCCTGACTCTTTGTTTTTCATGCATTTGTCCATTCTAGGTATTAATCCTCACACAGAAATATAGATGAAGATTCATATTCTATGTGTCTTCTTCAGTACATTGATTGTTTTCTTAAATATATTCATGCTTTTTAGTTATATGTGGTCTGACTTGTCAATGACTGGTTTTAATCCCTGGAAATGAGTTCATAATCAATGCCCTTTCCAACACTTAATTATTAGTGTTTACTACCAGTGTATTTTATAGCAGTTTTAGCATTTCTGCTTTTAAATTGGAAATTTGATTCAATTCAACCTAATTTTTACATGTTTTAAAGAGTAGCTAGAAGAAAAACAAAACAGAAATGGAAACTAATAATGTAATCATTTTTAGTTAAACATGTATAAAAACCTTAAATATACAAAAGAAGTGATTGTGTTGTAGTCTTTTGTTTGGGAAATTATTTGTTTGCTTGTTTGTTTCATTTGTGACAAGTCATAGTTATTCTAGGTAGGTCTCAAAAACTGTAGCCATTCACATGCTGATTATAGGTTAATGCCCTTATACACACGAGTAGATTGCTAATATTGACAGATTTTTAACCAGATATGCACTTACACACATGTAGGCAAATACTCATATATATGAGTATATATATATATATATATATTATCTTTTATGTCTCCATTTTTAAGAATTTTTATTCATGTTACATACTAAACACAGATCCCCTTTCATCCCTCCTCCTAGTTTCCCAAGACTTCCCCAGCACCCACTCCACCTTTTCCTCCAAAAAAGTAAGCTCTCCCATAGAGAGTCACCAAAGCCTACTGCATTCAGTTGAGACAAATCCAAGCCCCTTACCAATGCATCAAGACTGTGCAAGGTGTCCCTGCATGAGTAATGGGTTCCTCAAATTCCAAATCAGGTACCAGGGGTAGTTTCTGATTTCACTGCCAGGGGTCCTTAAACAGACCAAGCTACACACCTGTCTCCTGTAGACAGAAAGCATAGTCCTTGTCAGTGCAGGCTCCACAGTTATCAGTATAAAGTTATTGAGTTCCTATGAGCTTTGTTCAGTTGTCTGTAGCTTTCCCCATATAGAAGTGAGAAGAAAATATATAGTTCCTGGTAACTGGAGTTTAAGAGGGTTGTGAAGCATGATGTGTGTGCTTGGCACTGAATCTGGGTCCTCTGAAAGAGCAATTGCTAAGCCATCTTTTCAAGTTCACTGCTCAGGCAAATTTTAGTGTCATGCTACTAATCCAAGTAAGACTTGCTTGTAAATAATTAAAATGTTAAATTTTATCTTTTGATAATGAAACCATTTCAGTGAATTAATAAATGAGTATGTGAATGAATGAATGAATGAATTAATTAATATGAATTTGTACCATGGCTTCACTCTTTAAATAAGAGATATTCCTGAGTTAAAAAATTAATTTTGTTGAGAGATGATGAGAACATTTATATCTAAATTTAATTGTTTTGTATTATTTCATCCTTTATAGTTATACAAAAATAAAGACAAATAGAATGTGATTCTAAAAAATTACATTTCTCAATTAAAAATCCACTGGAAATAGGCACAAGCTTGTTTATCTTTAATCACTAACAACACCTATCGAAAATATATGGAGCAAGTTATAACATGGTTTTACAATTTACAGCAATAATTTATTTTGGAGTATAGGTGAGTAAAGTTTATGATCAAAACTGAAAAGTATCACAAGCAGTGCAATGGTGCCTAATACAAGGCTAGGCAGGTTTAGTACTTAAAAAGATTGTGTTTACTAGAAGAAACACCAGCTAAGGCAACTAATCCTGTTTGCTTTTGTATATATGATGTTGATATAAGAAGTGACTGCAATGAATATGTTATTTTTCTTTCTGTTTAGATTTCTGGAACTATAGGATTTATCAATAACATCATTGGTGAGAAGAAGTTAAAAACCCTAGAGAAATTCTAGTTGATGCAAGTATTTTTGACGATGAAATAGTTTCATCTTTCATTTTGGCAATAGTAAACTCCATAATGTTTACATTGCATAGCTACTAATTTTTAATTTCTTGAATTACTAGCTCTTACATTTTTAAACATTTTTGCTGACTTTTATAGTCTTGACTTTTATTTGGCCCTATTTAGTTTTCCACTTATTTTTGTTATATTTTTCTAAATATATTTTTAAAGTCTATAGATATTTATGAGTATTTATATTAGCATCACTAAATGAATTAGAAGCATAAGACCAATATTATTAATAATAGAAGAACAAATATATTAACAGAGGAGATGGATTATATAATATATAATAATGCATTGAAAGCAAACAAAAGATGATAGGTAGACAAAAATGAGATACAATTTTGTACATACAAAACTATTTTCTTTAATTGGGAAGCAAATATTGTATTTCATTTGTTCTATAAATCCACTCTAAAGATTTTATAGCATTGAAAATATGTGTAATACATTGAGATTTAATAATTTTTAGATCATTGTTACTATATATAATACCTTTCAGTTAGACCACACATTAGAGAGTTTTTATATTGCAAATGCTTAAGAAATATTGACATAAAAGTTCAAAAATATCTTCAAAACAGCACCACCAGCTTACAACAAATTGTTCAAACTTATGAGAATCTGCAACTCATTTCACATTAAAAAATTAGGCATGATCAAGATCTCATTGTCATCACCAGACTAAAAGAAAGAGTCAAACAACATATGAAGAACTAGTACAAGTTTCTAATTATCTGTTAGTTTACTACCTAAATTATTTTCTATTTTTATTATGAATAAAGTCTCATTTTTTTTATCTATGTATCCCTTTGTTCAAACTCTCTTCCCTCTTCTGCCCCTCCCAGTCTCTCTCTCTTCTCCCCATCTCCTTATCTCCTCCTCAGCAAGGATAGAAGGTACCAAGGTTCTGGGTGGCTCAGCTCAACATCCACACCAGGCAAATCTGCTTTCTTCACCCCAACATCAAGACTGGGTCAGGTGTTCCTCTGGAGGGAATGTGCTCCAAAGTGTTGGTCCAAGATGCTTTGGATCTCAAGCTATTCAGTAGTTGTGGTTTGCAGCTTTGGAATGTTTTTCTTTATTGTTTAAAGTCCATAATGAGTGAGAACATCGCCTGCTTATCTTTCTGGGTTTCTGATAACTAGCTCAGGAGGAGATTCTCCAAATCCATCCAATTGCATGCAAATTTCAGGATATCATTTTTCTCTTACTGCTGAGTAGCACTCCATTGGGTAGATGTAACACACTTTGCTAATCCATTCTTCAGTTGAGGGGCATCTAGGTTGTTTCCAGGTTCTTGATGTTACTAATAATGGTGCTATGAACATAATTGAACTAATGCCTTTGGAGTGTGAATATGCATCTTTAGTGATATTATTATTATATTATTAATTATATTATTATTATTATTCATAATAAAAATAGAAAATAATTTAGGTAGTAAACTAAAAGATAATTAGAAACTTGTACTAGTTTTTCATATGTTGTTTGACTCCTTCTTTTATTATGGTGATGACAATCAGATCTTGATCATGCCTAATTTTTTAATGTTAATTTTTAATGTTAATACACAGGAGTAGTATTGCTGGATCCTTGGGGAGATTGAGTCCCAGTGTTCTGAGGAACCATCATACTGCATTCCAGAGAGGCTGAACAAGCTTACACTCCCACCAACAATGGAGGAGTGTTCCCTTTGCTCCACAACCTCTCTAGCATAGGCTGTCATCTGTGTCTTTTATCTTAGCCAATTTGACAGGTGTCAGATGGTATTTCAAAGTTGTTTAGATTTGCATGTCTCTGATGGCTAAAGAAATCGAGCACTTTTTCAAGTGGCTTGCAGCCATATATAATTCTTTTGCAGAGAATTCCCTTTTTTGATTGGGTTATTCAAGGTTTTGGGCTCTAGTTTCTCTATATATTTTAGAGATCAGTCCTCTACAGATCTATTTGACAAAAACTTTAATTCACTGAAGAAAGAAATTGAAGAGGATATCAGAAAATGAAAAGATCTCCCATGTTTCTGGATAGGTATGATCAACATAGAAAAAAATGACAATTCTATCAAAAGCAAACTACAGATTCAATGCATTTCCTATGAAAATCTCAACACATTTTTTATAGACCTTGAAAGAACATTAGTCAGTTTCATTTGGAATAACAGGAAAGCCAGGATTGCCAAAATAATTTTGCTCAACAAAAGCACCTCAGGAGGCACCAACATCCCTGACTTCAAGTTATACTATAGAGATACAATAATAAAAACAGCCTGGTACTGGCCTAAAAACAGAAATGTGGATCAATGGAATTGAAGATCCTGACATAAACCCAAAAACCTATGAACAACTGATCTTTGACAAAGAGGCCCAAAATATTCAATGGAAAAAAAATAGTATCTTCAACAAATGATGTTGGCATAACTGGATGATATTGTGAAGAAAAATTCAAATTGATCCAAGCCTATCACCCTGCACAAAACTCAAATCCAAGTGGATCAATGACCTCAACATAAACCCAGACACACTGATAGAAAAGAAAGCGGGAAATATTCTCCAACAAATTGACACAGGTGACCACTTCCTAAATAAAACACCACCGGTAGCACAGACACTAAGAACATTAATCAATAGTGGGACCTCCTGAAACTGAGAAGCTTCTATAAAGCCAAGGACACAGTCTATAAGACAAAACAACAACCTACAGAATGGAAAAATATTTTCACCTTCCCTACTTCCTAAAATTTTAAGCCTAAACTTTCCTTGAGGAATCAAATAGTACTATTATATATTATTTTTATTGTATACATATCTTTAATTACATAGCATCCTAGGATGATAAATTATATGTGATATATATGACTTCTTTAATATGATTTATTTAGTATTGTAATTGCATTAATTTTTATAATTAGAGTAGTATCCATCTATTAACAATATGTTTAGTTTTGCTTAGAGCATCACTGTTAGTTATAGTTTAATTATTTGTTATGTTTCTGAGACACAGTCTCACTATGCAACCCTGGTTGTCCTGGAACTTACTGTGTAGATCCAATTTGCTTCAAGAATACAAAAATCCCCTCCCCTGCTACTGGGATAATTTCCTTATGGATACAAAAGGACTAAAGTACATATAAACATATGCCAGATGGATTCCCAGTGCTGAGAAAGTCAACTCAGTCTCCTAAACATATTGCAGAAGTTATTTCCAACTGAAAAGACCTAAAGGAAAATTCAGTTTTCTCTGAATGAGTCTAACTGAATATATAAACCACACTTAATAGCTGACCCCTTGCCCAGCAGTAGATGGACAATATCAAACAAAAGCAGTGGTATTTTGGAGGGTTTTGTCACCTAATGCTTTGTCTGGACACATTTTAAACCCTTATAGGTCCTTCATTTACCTATTATGATTTCTGATTTTGTATTTTTATGAAATTATTGTTTATTACTGCACGTGTCACTGTAGCTCTGTGTGTTTTTTTGTTTTCTATTTAGCCCTTTTTTTGTGTTTGATTTTTGCTATTCTGATTTGTTTGCTTTTTTTATTTCATCTTGTATTATTTTTAGATGCCAGTGTGTTTTCTAATAATATCAAAAAGAAAGGATATGACTTAGGTTGGGTTGGGATCATAGAGAGTTCAGGAATAATTTGGGGAGGGTGAGAAAAATCACAATTGTAATATATTTCATGAAAGAATGAAAAATAAAAATGCCTATGGTTTTAAATTATTTATATAAATTAATAGTTATATTTTTCATCTTATTTTTCTCTCAATATTTACATTTTTACTTCAGTCTGGTCATTTCACTTATTTGATCATTACTATTAACATTGTTATTAAAAATGAAAAATAAAAATAATTTCATTTTATAAATATTTATATTTTATTACAGTTTACATTATTATGCTAAAGGTGAATTTATTTTTGTTATTATAAACTCAAAACAAGTGCTCTTATTTTCATGTATATTAGCGAAAAGTAGATTTAATATAAAAAAGAAAATATCAATTACATAGAACTAAATTCAAGTAAATAATATTATATTCTGTATAACATACTAAAATAATTATATTTGATAAAATGAACATTAATATTTATTATATCACTAATACATTAAAAAATTGCTACACATAGCATCCAACAAAATTTTAATGTATAAAAGCAATATGACTAAAAATCAGAAACACAAATAAAGATACAAGGGAAATATCTAAGAGATATAACTGCAATAACTTTCATAAAAATAAGAGATTTGTAAGCTCTTTTACTGTAGTAAAGTCCTTCCTGAAAATAGCAGTCTTTTTCTTTTATAGACTATTACTATTTTAATTTTTTTAAAAAAAAATACAGCATTGAGAATATCTTTAAGGGAGAATCTTGATAAACACAGCTTCAAATTTAACAATATTTGTAGTTAGTTTGTTCCTATGTAGGCATATTACATAATGAAAATAACTGTTCTTTGTGTCTCTTTTCGCTAAAATACATGGAACTTAAGAAAAATAAAATCTAAAGCACCTCAAGTCAGGTTGGGCTCAGCTGCAGATTAAGAAAGCACAGTAGGCCATAGCTAATGCCCTCTGATGCACTATGGCCACCACAAATTCCTGCTAAGCAACCCTTCTACTGTCAGACCAGAAAGTATTTTTTTGAATTTGTGTGTGTGTGTGTGTGTGTGTGTGTGTGTGTGTGTGTGTGTGTATGTGTGTTCCAGGGTATAATTTGAATGAGATGCATTCTGAGTCTCAAAAGTTACAATAATCTTCCTCCAAACTTTTATATTAGAAATATATTTTACCATTGTTTTATGCTGTCTCTGAATACATTAACATGCCAGCTTTGTACATTTTAAAATTCAGATGGATTATTAGTTAACCATTGAAGCATAATGAATAGTTGCTTTAGGCCACATGGATATATACATTACCACAGATAAACTTCTTAATAAATTCTTTTCAACAACTGAATAATTTTGTAGTTTCCTATTTGCTTATCAGACATTTTTTTCTGTGTCTTCCTCAAGGCCATTAGTATTTTACATGAATTTAATAGCAACTACAATAATACCAGTTCAAAAAATTACCTGAGACAGTAATAATCTTAATTTTATTTTGACTACAGTCTCACTAACTTCCTTCATAAATGAAATGCTCCTCATGTACTGCTAAGTCTGCACATTTTGACATTAATTGTGGGTCATGTACAGAAAGATTTCTGAGTGAGCTGAACTTTGGGCACTTTCCACAGGCACATTCAGAACTGAGATAAGTCTCTGTCATAGAACATATATTAAATTAGAGAGCTGAGCCAAGGTAACGTTCATGGAGAGAAAGATACTCAGAATAGACAGTGAAAGATGGGGACCAGTAGTAAAGAGAATAGTTGTGGAACTTTATACTATACATATTAGAGTAAAGCCTGAAAGCCTAATTACCAGAGCATGATAAGAAGACACTTTAATTATGCTATGACATATAATGATTATTTCAATTTCCACTAATTACACAATAGTTGCTTAAATACATGAGAGAAAAAACATATTCATGTGTGTGTGTGTGTGTGTATACTTAGCTGTTCAAAGTTACAAAACGGGTCTGGAGAGATGGCTCTGATTTAAGAGCACAGGCTGTTCTTCCAGAGGTACTGATTTCAGTTCCCAGTAACCACATGGTGGTCACAAGCCATCTATAATGAGATCTGGTCCCTCTTCTGCTGTTAAAGCATACATACAGGCAGAACTCTGTATAAATAATAATTTTTTTAAGTTACAAAGTATTTTTATACTTTTATTTATGGTTTTGTTGTGATGAGCTTTTGATATGTAGTGCTGCCTAAGCTAGAACTCATAAAGGTCTGTTTTCTTCTTCCAGTGTACTTTGACTAGAAGCTATGATTAGAGGATACTTTAATTAAGTAAAAGGAGAAAAAACTAATAGTAATCAAGTTTAATTTTTTTAATCAAACAAATAGCTGTTATATGAGGTATCTTGAGTAGTGGTGTCTTTCTAACAGCATACATATATCAAATAATTATATTGTATGCCATATATCTATATCTATGTCATAAATAATTTAAAGGTAATAGTAGATTGCAAAGAAAACTGAAACAAAGATCTAACATTCTGACTTCAAGTCCATGAGCAGAAAGAAAAACAACATGGAATATGAAGAAAGAAGTACTTCAACAAGAAATTACTAATACCATAATAATGGTATTTAATGAAAACTTTTGATTGAGAATTAAAAACAATGAGTATAACTATGGTAAAACAACTGGAACAAGGCATAATTTTACTCCAAGAGACAAAAACATACAGATATGAATGAAATAAGGAAGTCAATTTAATGTATAAACATAGAATTCAATTAAAGGTAGAATTCCTAAAGAAGAATTTTCTTATTGGTGAAGCATTCTTTCTTTTTATTCAGTGTATTGATGTTTATATTTCTTGCATCACTATAGTATATGTTTTGCTACTTTCTAGTTTAATAGGCAGTTGATACATTTAATCTCATAGATGCATATCTCAGAAAAGTTTTCATTCTTGTTTATTTGTTTGTATATATTTTCATAATATTTTCAGAACACAGCACTCTGTCTGAATCTAAACAGCTTCCTTTCATCATAATCCCTAGCATCTCTAACTTCAACTAATTTTTGTTTTTAATAACCTGGCTGTTTCCATGGCACCGACTTTTAGCTGCTGTATATTTCCAGCCATTATGTTAAAGAACAGCATCATATGGACAAAGTATTAGCGTACAGAATGTACAAAAATTTTCATCAACTACATGTCCAATAGAGACCTAATATTTACAGTAAATAAAGAACTCAAAAAACTGGAAACTTGATAACATATATACATATATGAAAGAGACCTAAATAAAATTGCTAAATATAGGGGAGACAGAGCCTCATTTGGACATTTTGTTATTAAATGAAGCTTCTAGTACCAGGGAACCCTATTGGTAGAGGAGGTAGAAAGTTTGTAGAAGCCAGAGGGAATTAAGGACAAAAAGCAAGGCCATTTAAACACAGCAGGAGTGATGCTCATATGAACTCATAAGGACTGTAGCAGCATACACAGGGGCTAATAAAGAGGAGTTTCCAGTGTTGAGAGGTAAAAATGACATAATTTCCATCCCTAGTTCAGCATCTATCATCAGTTCATAACCCTTTGCAAATGACAAAATAATTTTCTTCAGGAGAATTTTACCTAGTATACAAACCATTTAAAGGAAGTCTCCATGCCTTTTAGTATATGACAAATATAAAATGAACTCATCGGCATTTTTTAGTGAGTCTTTATCTCATAATGCTTTTTATGGCATTTTTTGGGGGGGAAGGGAAGAGGTGGGGTGGACTTGGAAAAAGTTCAGTGAGGGAAAACCCAAAAATCTATTTCATTTAAAAATATTATGAATTCATAATTCCCCTTTTCAAATTGTTATTATTTATCAGTTAATATAAATTGAATTTGTCTTAATGTACTAATGAATATAACTTGTACACAGTGATTGGATACAAGTAAAAATTTGATTTTAAAATATATATATAAGCGTGAGGCTGACTAGATTTCTATATGAGTAAAGGCAGGTACTGATCATCCTGAAGACCTAAGCTTGATTCTAAAATCCGCTGTAGTTTGTTAGGTAGAGAATATCAACATATATACTTTATTTTTATCTTTAGAAACAGAATGTGATATATGAACACACAAAGACACACACACACATTAAGTAAGAATGTAAAATAGCATTTTAAATTATACAAACATTTTCCTTCACTCAGTTATCAAGATACTTAGAAGGATAACTCAAGAAGCTATCAGCACCCCTATTATCCATTCTTAGCATATATTCTTAGATATATTCCTGTTTACTGCAAAAGTCTATACACCATTAATTGAGTCTAATACTGATGCAAGAATTTCTCATAGACTGGAAGCATTTGTAATGCATGGTGGGAAAAATGTGTTCAAAACTTACAGAACAAGAGGATGCATGGATTAAAAAAACTGTATTCTATAAAAAATAAATTAACTAATTAAAAGATAGGAAACCTGAGAACAGTAACACCACAAAAGGATTGGAAACATCAGAGAGAAGAAAAGCCAAGTGAAAGGCTCATCTATAAGAAACTGGAATAAGCTAAAAGACAAAAACTACAAAAGAGGTAAATAGCATTGCATTTATTTGAAATATAAAATTGTTCTATATAGATACAGATATTAAATGTATGAATAAATTAACAGAACAGATAAATATTACTTAAGAATTCAAAGTAACCAATGTTATCAGTTGGCTTTAAATTTAATGTGGCATAGCATTCCATCTTAAAAAATATATATGTCTAATGAACTATTACAAAAGGAAGAGAATTGAAGTGGCAAAACTTTGTAGCTATTTATGGATAAGTCACATAAAGATCAACTCAAACAGGTTACAAAAGGCTTCAAAAAAAAGTCATGCTATGTAGATATCTTAGAAATAACAATGTATAAATTTTTCTTTTTACAATATTTCTGCTTTTAAAGGCAAGATAATCAACCCTCATAAATTCCAATAAAAATGATCTTACAAAATTATCTTTCTTGCACCCTTCATAATATAGTCTTCATCCAAATGAGCTAAGAGTACTTTTGAGTGATATGGCAACATGAGTTAGCACTATATAAAATGGCATGATAGATTGTACAATCTCAGTGAACAATGGTTATAGGTATTAATTATGCAACTTTTTTTGCTAGTTGTCTAAAACAAACCATAATAATATATGTTAATCATATCATATGAAACAGGTGCTTGCTATAAAAAGTTTCATTTTCCCCTATCAGTCTATAAATATACTAAAGAGCAAAGCTCACTTAAAATATGTCAAAGTTGGAAACTCCTTATGTTAATTTATATTTTTATTTCTGTAGACTTGTGTAATGAAAGAATAAATTGGAAAATCTTAGATCACTTCTCAACTTGACACATTCAGTTTCAAGAGGGTGCCTGAATAGAAACTACATAACTTAAAGTGATGGATGGCTGACAGAAATGCAAGAATTTGGTTTATCATGACTTCCAGATTAATCTTTTGACGAAATAGACACTAGTTTTATAATTTTCTTTTTAAAGTATACATATGGTTTCAAAAGTCCTTTAAAATAGCAACTGCAATTCTACTCCTGGCTTTCTAAGGCTTGTCCTTTTGCAATTCCTATCTGAAACCTGTTTCTTCTATCTACATGACACAATCCTTCTCTTCCACTCATTCTACCTACTCACATTTCTTCAAAACCAAAAGGAAAGATAGAAAGAAAAATGTCTGAGTTAGAAAGTTTTCTTTAATAAATTTTAACAGGTCACTGTTTGTTTCCAGAATGTTTCTCTTCTTCTTCATCATTTTCTATCTATTCTGTTGGCTCTCCCTCCACAGAACAACATAAAGAGTTAATTAATAGGCATATCTAAAAAATTATTTGGAATAATATTTCTTTCTGTGGATGCAATATTCTTTGCTACCTTACCTATTACTTCCTAAGCTACTACACAAGATACTAATTTTAAATTACATTTCACTAGAAAACTGGAAATAATAAAGTATAAAAACTGTGACATTCAGTTTGTGAGGAGTAGAGCCTAAGACACTTGCTATAGAATTTCCAAGGGGTTGTCTACACAGTGTTAGCTGAATGGTGTAGGATAAAACTACTAAATTAGACAAATAGTAAAAGTTTAAAATGAAAGAACAAGGAGAGAACGGACTGGGAACTCGAATGCTATGAAATGCCACAGAATATGGCCAGAATACTTAGATTTCAATTCTTATCTTCTGTGTTCAGAGAGTCAGTAGTTTAGTTTCTTGCTTTAACATGAATTTGCTTGAAATGTTTACCTTTTTGATTACATTAAACCACAAAAATACTCTCAGGAGTGTATATGACTTTTTAAAATATGTAGGTAACTCAGAATTCACAATTGTTCTGCTCTTAAATTTAGATTATTATTTTTAGAGTAATTTCTTTGAATTTGTTGAATAAGTGTTTATTGATAAACATGAAAGGATAATGATTGAAATAGTGTTTTAAAACCCAAGGTGTTAGGATAAACCTGGAAACAACCTAGATGCCCCTCAACTGAGGAATGGATTAACAAACTGCAGCACATCTACACAAGTTTTTTCTTACTTGTGTAGTAAGAAAAATGATATACTAAAATTTGCAGGCAAATGGATGGATTTGGAGAATATCCTCCTGAGTGAGGTCTCACAAGTGCAGAAGGATAAGCAGGGGATGTACTCACTCATTACAGCAGTTTCTATTTCATAATTTTTTGTACAAAGATTGCATTTTTGATGGTTAGAAACTCATTAAACAATGTTAAGCAAAATATAAATAATTTAGTCTTTCAACTTAAATTAGTCTTCTTTGTAAAATTTTGAATTTATAGATAAATTATTGTACTGTTAACTCCTGGATGTTTCTGTAATTCCAAATCTGTATTATAAATTTTAACCCTAGATTAGTAGCATTAAGACGCCAGAATTTTAGAACATGTTCAGAAAAAGAGAGTAAAGTCTCCATGTTGGATAATTGAGCCCTTCTCACAGGTACCAAAAGTGAATTCTCTCTTTCTACCATGTGGACCATGTCCAAAAAATTAAACTTTGAATTCATAAAGTAATCCACCATGTTAGTATTCTAGCCTTTCAGCCCTCTGTACTATAGTAAATAAAATTATAGTGCTTGTAAAACACTTATTCCAATGTTGTAGAAAAAAATCTATTTTCATATTGCACTACTTAATATATAATATCTTAAGACATATAAGTGTAATATATTGCATATAGTTATCATGTAATATTTTTATCCTTGCAGTTAATGAATGATATCTAAACACTGAAAAAACTGAAGTCATTAGTATATGTGAAAAATACTGGTGGAAAGAGAAGAGGCTGGAAAATATGTTTTGGTTTTGGTATTTTGTTAAGGCTGGACATTGAGCTGAAAATTCATTTAGCATCCTATTATTATGCAAAACTAGAAGAAGGCTGGATTAAATATTACTCCACTTTGTGTGGATGTTAGATAAAATTCTCCAGCATTACCACCTTGTCTTTTGCTCTTCTTGATTGAGATGATGATGGTGATGATGATAATTACTATTATGGCTGAGTATGCATATACTTGTGCATTCTAAAGTTCATGTTGTGAAAGCATTGTTGTGACTGGTTCCATGAGTTTCCTTAAGATGGTAAAGTTAAGTAAACCTTAAGGGAAGAAAACTAGCATGATATAATTTGAACTTTTATATAAACTGCACTACATACCTAAAACTTACTTGTCTGGGAAGATATTGAGAAAAGACCAGGCCATACAGTAGCAGTCTGCAAGACAAGAACATATTTCACTGTTAAAAACAATCTTGCCACTTCAATTATGACAAACTCGCTTTTTTTTTTCTTGTGCAAGGTTGATGTGTAGAGTGGATGGACCAAGCTCCTGTTACAACTCCTAGTTCCAAAAATCTATTTAATATTTTGTCATCAGACAGAGGACATATCAGATATTAAACTAATAAGAACAGATACTACACTTGATCTTAGCCAAAAGGCCGAGAAGCGATTCACTATCCATTTTTAATGCTACAATTTTCACTTATTTTTATATATCAGAATATGTCTATTTCACTGACTGCCAAAAGTTGTCTTCTTACTTTCTGTTTTCTCATTATTCATTTTTGATAGTTTGCATATGTGGCAGCATTTTGCATATTTCATTCAGGTTATCATTCAGGTTGCAGATACTTGTTTATTGTAGTTTGTAATGTTCATTTTCATGATTGTAGTATAAACTTGGCATATATTCACTTGATTCTTCTCTTTGTAGTTGGTTTATCTAAAGCTTTGTCAATTTGTTGATTTTCTTGATTAGCTAATTATTGGGCTCATTGATTTTTTTCTGTTCTGTGCTAATGTGTATTTATCTCTCCTCTAGTCTGTTTTGTTTTTTTCTGCTACCTTTGAGTTGAATATAGTCATTTTTTCTACTTCATTAAGAAGACATTTTTAGAATAACAAGTTTTCATTTTGGCAACAGCTTTCAATGTATCCTATAAATATCCCTAAACTTAGTTTTCACTTTATTTAAGAGAAAACATTTTGTAATTTTCTATGTATTAAGTCTGGATTCATTTGTTATTTACAAGTAGGATTGACTTTTCATGTGTATTTTTTAAAGGCTTTCTTTTGTTACTCTTTTCTAGATTCATTTCATTGTGGTCAGAAAATAAATTTTCTTTTATTAAAGTTCACTAAATTATATTGTGAAGTAACACATGATATATCCTAGAAACTTTTATGTGCAACTGGAAGATTATATATGCTCTTATTTTTAAACTGAGTATTTTGTATATATCGGTTAGGCCAAATTGGGCCTAATTGTTGCTCAGGCCTCTATTTCTATGGTGCTTAATGAGAGGTTGTGCTATTAATGAAAGATTAATATTAAAACCCCAAGTTATCATTGTAAATGTTATAAGTCATGTCAATGTTTATTCAACACATTTTGCTTCTAATACTTGGCAAGTATATGTACATTATCATTCTCAATAAATTTTTAACTAGCCTAACATGCTCTTTTGCATATTCTGTGTCAGGCTTTAAAATTAATCTACACAATTGGAGACCAGAGACACACAAACAAACATATAGAGACACATAGTGTCAGAACACATATAAGACATATTAATGGACAGGGACAAAAATAGACTCAGGCGTATACAGGTTCACCTGACAGCCTTCCTCAGGTCTGCATGAATTCAGATTCATGTAACTGATAGAAAAGAATCATGAAGTAGAGAATTCAAATCTGGTTTCACTCTTGGTAAAATGACAAAACAAATTAAACTATTTTTTATGATACTAAGATGTTTGAGTAATATTTGCATGAAATGCCTTACTTCTTCAACTATAGAGAAGCGTATGTTTTCTCATATGTCAAAGGTTAATGTTTTAAAGGAAAAAAAATATATGCCCTGATTTGTTCAACTCATGAAATTACATATGATAATGAGATATAGAAAGTAATTACTGATAAAGACAGGAGCTCCATAGCTATCGTGTTGTCTCTAAGCTTTTTTTTTTTTTTTATCTATTTTACTGTTCTGTTTGTATTAGTATTTAAATTTTGTGTGCTGTAATTAATTATAAATTTTGAGATGTTTTACTTTTCTCTCTGTTTAAGATTTCTCTTTGTTGCTTTTAAATAAATTGGACATATTTATGGTTGTGAGCCTAGCCTTTAACGGCTGAGCCATCTCTCCAGCCCTAAATTGGACATATTGAACTAATGTTAAAACAATGCATTTTGATTTGCATGAAAGATAGCAATCATTTTAGATATACAATTTTATCCATAATAACTCACAATATTTTTATCTTGCTTCATTTTCACTTATGGAATATTTGATGGTTTAAGTTTATAATCAATTTAGAATTTTGGCTTGTAATTTTGGTTATATAATTTTCTATATAATAACAATGTTATGATAGTAAACAAAATTAATGATTTTTATAATATCTATGTGTTTATACATTAAAATTATTGTCTTCATATGCCTCAAGTGAAAATATAATAGCTTTTAATTTCAAATAGAAAAATTTTCTTTATTGCAGATGTAATTTCTATATGTAAAAAGAAAGTCAATTGTTGATTCAGGCATGCATAAAATTGTTCTTTGAAAATATATAATACTAATAATATTTTATAATATAAGTTGTAGGTAAGTCAACATCTATCTATTTAATTCACTGGATTATTGTGACATTATTATACAAATATGAAAGGAGAAAAAAATAGCAAAATATAGATGAGATTGTTTTGATAAATACATTTCCTTTATTCTAAGTCAATATAGAGAACATAAGTGAGACAGCACTTTCTTAAATCCTGTTCTTTGAAGATGTAAATTTCATGAGGGACAATGGTAACTAGTTCTTGATTGTGCAAAAGTTTATTTTTCATAGGAATCACTAGATGTTGAGTATGTCTTAGGAAACTGGCATCTGTTTGTACCCTCCTCTGTACATCCAAATTTGAATCTTGTTTCTCACAAAGAATGATTAGATACGTAATCTGCAAGTCAGAGATCTGTCATACAATTTTCTTGAAACCCTCAATATTTAAATACATACAAACAAAAAATGCTGAGTTTTGTTTCATGCTAATAGAATAGCTGAAACTTGTCTTTTTCGGTGGTAATTGTAAAGTGTCCCATCACTAATGAAATGAAATGCCACCTAGTTGCATTCCAGAGTCCTAGATTCTGAGGCACCTATTATGCCCAATATTGACAAGGCAAGAAATGCACTTGAACTTAGCCTCAAGGAACAAGGAAGAAATTTTCTCAGAGCTGCACAGTACTCTAATGAGCTGCTGAACTCCATGCTGAGTCTGGTTTTTACCAGAATTAGAAACCAGGAATCACTTACCACTGTTGAGAAATAAAATATGTGCTGAAGACTAATTACAGAAAAATTTGCTTGTCTTTTCAGATACATTTATAATAAATTGAAAAGATATAAAATACCTATAACTAAGTATTATAATAATTATTTTGAGAAAAGTGTTTGCTCATATTATTTCCTATATATTTTTCATTTATCTTTAAATGTTCAAAATCATTTAAATTATCAGTATATTATAATATGAATATTATCAAAACCCAAAGAAAAAGGGTTCTTAATCTTTCCTTCCTTTACAAATTTTTTGGTGCAAACAGAAAAATGAATATACATTAAAATGACAATGAATATAGAGGATGTTTTGAGTAAGTATGTTTGTGGCATGTGTTGAATGATATGATATCTAGAAATAGATGATATTTGATATTTAACGAGTTCATGAAGGGAGGTATCTCATACTACAGTTGATGCTTGTATCATGAGAAAAAAAACCCTAACTTAAATTCTCTGGCTTCTGATTACTGCTTTTTGTTTTGTAAGGGTACAATAAAAGGTAGGCAACCACAACCTAAAAAGAAGCATGACCAGAAAACATATCTACTGGCACCCATACTTAAACTTCCTTGCATTAAAAACATTTTGAAATAAATATTTGTTGTATGATTCACTCAGACAGGTCTATAATATGTTTCTCAAAGGAGCTTGAGTTCACCAAGGTAAGAATTACTGCATGTTATTTAAATGTGCATATTTCTGAACATATGTGTTTTCCTTGAGTATATTCATGTAATGAAATTATGCATGCTATAATGAAACACAAATGTGGCTTTTTCATCTTTTATAGATGCTTTAAACTTCTAGATAGAGTCTGTTCAGTGCTATTTTCCAGTCATGAAATATCCATTGCTTTCCAGAATTGTCAGCATCTATGAATACTCTTAAGAGACCCACATAAGGTTGGGCATAGTAACATTTCATTGTGGTTGGTTTACAGATTTGTCATTCTCTATCATTTTCAGGAATTTAATATTAGTACATTGCCAAAAAACAATATTTTAAGCAATACCAACATATGCATTTTTGGCAACTACTAAGAAACATTTTCCTTATTTTTTATGTTCCATGTATTTTAGAGAAAAAGGACACAGACAACAGTTATTTTCATTATTTAAAATGCCTACATATAAACAAACTAACTACAAATGTTGTTAAACTTGAAGCTATGTTTATCAAGATTCTCCCTTTAAGATATCCTCAATGCTGTATCTTTTTAAAAACATTTCAATACAAATGAGTCTTTTATATAATAATAAATGTTGATAAATAGATAATAACAATAAATTTAATTGGAACAACTGTAAATTGTGATAGCCATCTGCCTTAGGTTGATTATGTCAGGTATTTTGTTATAAATAATAAAAGAAAATAATAAAATATATAGTTAAGTATCAGTCAGGCAGACATATTAAGGTAAAGGTAGCCTATTAAAATTTATAAGTTTGAACAGACTATATCTATGTTATAGCACTGCAGAAAAATGGTTATGTAAAACTAATTACTTTAAAGAGTGGCATGTACAAGATTATTATCATAAAAAAATTACTGCTATAAAAATAATTAAACTAAAAAAAGAATCTTTAGACTATATAATACATAAATAACAATATAACCTAACAAACATAAAAGATCATCATTTTGTAATCTTTGATAATTAATTTACAGAAAAGAAAACATTTCAGATCTTTTTGGTCTGTTCACATTTGTAAGACAATCAACATATTTGCAGGTATAATATGTCACTATGAATATTTTTATTAAATAAATATAATGGGTTAGTTATTGATAAAATTTATTTTAAAATAGTATTTAAAGTGTCAAAACTGTTCACTTGTGTAACACTTAGAAGGCATTTATGGCATTCTCTATAACATAAAAGATATTATAACAAAATTACCTAAAAAAATGTCAGTATCACAATTCTGTACTAAAATTAAATGGTACAAAACGATATGGATAACAAAGATCTCCCAAACTCTGTCCCAATCGAGTGGTTATCAATTTCCATAAAATAATTATTTACATATTCTAATTAAGTTGAATGATTTTAAATAATGGTAAATTGCTTATAAATATTGATAAAAAAATATTCACATTAGCTGTGTATACATAGTCACTGGTAGCCATTTTTTTCCTGGTGGTCTAATTGGAAACAGTAAAATAACCAGGCTGAATGACTTGCATCCTTCCTTCAGGTTTAGTAATAGTCTTTGTCTCAGGGGCACAATGCAGAAAGTGATCTCAGGACACCCAATATTTTACCCTGGCCACTATGTAAGAACATTCTTTTGGTTGTGAGTCTAGCATTTAAATTATAGGATTCCATTCAGTAGGGTCTCACATTGTAGTCTGTGTTATTCTGAAACTTACTAAACTTTTGAGTCTAAACTTTACTAACCTTTAATTAACAACAATCCTATTTTGTCATCCCATGACTTGTTATTACACATGTTACAGAAGTAATCTGTATTTCTGAGCTTAAAACCTTACCTGATATGGTTCTCTGAAAAATAAAGGGATGAATCAGAATAAAAGTTGAATGAAATCTATATTTTAGAAACTGCTTCATACATAATATGGAGAATTTTATTATAAAATCTGCAGGTTGAGTAGAAAGATTTGGTAACAGGGATAAGTTTTAAGTAGAATTTACTTAACTCAAGTCAAGTGATTCTCAAACCATTAGAGACTTTAACTGATGACATGAAGCTTATTCACTTTATATATATATATATATATATATATATATACATACATATACACATATAAATATATATATATAGTTAGGCAATTAAATATTAACCTCATCGAAAATGAACTTCAACTATTCATCAGAAGTAATATTTGATCAAAATTTTTGGCATCATGGCAACCATACAGAAGTACAAAATTCAACATATCATGGATTATTAAAAGAAAACCTGTAGCTGAAGTAATTTGGAAACCATGAAGAATGGACAAGTTTTTTTGATGCAATATCAAATGGCTTTTCTCCTCCAAGAAGAAGAAATTTTACTACCACTTTCTCTTCCTAAACACAAAGCTAGATATTATATTTACTAAATATTGAGTAAACATAAATTCGTATTTTTTCAAATCTTTCTTGTCTATAGTAAAATTAAACATGAATCTTGAAAATGTGAATACCATAGATAAAAAAACTAATGCTATTATTTCATGTAATTTTATACTATTGGTAGACTTATTCAGGCACAAAATATATGACAAACTATGATTTTAACTGGGAAATTAAAATGTGAACAGATTTTCTTAAAAACTCTGAGGCTTACAGAGCTCATAAATTGTTCATATTGTCTGACAGAGTTCTAAAGGATTCAACACACACAGGGGCAGGAGGACAGCTTTGGTTAATAGATGTACTTCATCATAAGTTCAGCTGTTGAGCTGAGAGGAAACATGTCCCAAACTTTATGAAGTTGAGCCATGATATTTGAGTGGATTGCCTAGGTGTGTAGATGAACAAAGTTTTGAGTAATGCTGTTGAAGAGGAGTTTCCTTTTTTGGCCTCACATTTCCATCTGCAAAGATTCCCTTCATGATCATGCGGCTGACAATATTATCTTTCTTACTGACTTTCACTAGTATAAAGTAGTGGTCTAATTGGCTTCTAAACTTTTTTGGTTGCTGGCTCATGTCTATCTTTTCCCCTTTACATTTGATGTTATCTCACTTGTGTGGTGTTTCTGTTCTTTATATACCATCTCTAAGGGTTTGTTTCTCATATCAACTAGTGATAAAGCAGTCTCTATTGTTAACCACAAAACATGACTGACTGTATGAATATATTTATGCCTATGCTAAGTTCATGTCAGATTTATCTCTATAGCTTTGTAAAAGACTAAAAGGACCAATCAATGTTCCACTTGCTGACTTTAGGTTACTGGCAATTGTTTCTCACTAAAATGGCATGCCAGCTTTTAATGAGTTCATGTTATTGTGATTATTTCCTTGATTATTTTAGTGAGTCAACATGATGTTCTGAGTTATATTGTGTTCTTCCCATGAGAAAACAAGGTAATCTAATGTGAAGCAAGAATATAATGCTGTAATTTCTGTTATTTTCCCTTAATATATGAGTAATAAAATTAGTCCTATAGTAATTAAATTCATCAGTACAGTCCAGTATTTTACTATGAGAGAATTTGTAAGGCAGGAAAAAGGGTCATTGGGTACAAGTACTTGCTCTGAAATAATCAAGATTTGAGTCCAAATCTCCAGAGTATATGAGCTCTGTAAACATAAGGAAAAGGCATGAGGACCACTGGTCCTTCTTCACTATCAGTCAAGATCACAGAGTAATAGATTATGTTTCAAAGATATAAGGTAAAGAAAATGCTACAGCAGAGCACTTGACTTTCCCTGGACTCTGCAAATGAATGCCCATGCACTCACATACACATATGTAATTAAATTATACAGGTATATCACACACACACACACACACACACATCCACACAAGTACATACACACACACACAAACATATTTTTATATAGTTATTTATTAAACAGCAGCTACAGTCTAAGAATAAGTGAGGTTCAAGAACAAAATATAAAATGAAAAGCATGACACACCATGAGATATAACAGCTTAATGTAGACATCCATAAACCTGGAAGGTATATAAACTTACAGTATAATCTTAGATATTAATATAAATAATTAAGATTACTAAAATTCATTGACAAAGAAAAATTAACATAACGTCCATGGAGTATGCTTAGCAATAAAAATCAAAACTATGGTGGACTTTAGAGGGTTTTGAGAAAGGAAGTAATTTGATTAGCTAATCTGCCCATAAAGTTAATTTTTCCTGAGAGAATCTAAGATGCATTAGAGGATATGTTCTCATTTTCAAATGCAAATATTTCAAGATTAGAAGTATTGAAATGTTTGTAAAACCAGTGGATATAAAGAAATAAATGCATCTTCACTGCCTAATAAACTAGTATTATAATCATTTAATTGATTCAATATGAAATAAGCATTTAATAATATAAATGAATTATGATGAGATTATTAGGGTCAGATTCAATGAGGCATAAACTACAAAAAAATTTAATAACAATTACTAGTGTTATTATTTCCTTACAGATTTTCTCATTGCATGCAATCCTGAGCAATGAATAAACAATTGTTTTCTCTAATAATTGTGTTTGACATTATATTCTGAACCAGAAGAGAAAGAAATTTAATAATAAACTTGCACATGCTTTTGCAGCTGTATGTTGAAATGCCTGGATCTTTACAGGTGCTAACACGTTTTACTACAGGAAAAACAGACAAATGACAAAAGATAAGAGATATATACATTGTTATATATTACACACAGTCAGACCAAGTACAAAATAGACACAATGGCATTGCCATGAGTTGAGAACATTTTCCACAGGCCATCTATCATGTCTGAAATACAAAAAGTCTGCTCACATCCACAAAGAAATAAGGTTCGCCCTCCCATCTTTGCAAGACATTAATACAATTTTTATCAGACAAATAAAGAAAATTCCATTCAAAAACATTTTTCAAGTGAAGTAACTATTGAAGTTATTCAAACGTGTTTGGATCTGCTTCAATTATCCAGTTAATTGCCTTTACTTTGTGTTTTATTTTCCTCAATGACATCAAGGTAGACTTGAAACTCAGAATTTTTTTTTTCCGTTTTATTCTCCTTTGTGTATAAACTGGCAGATACAAACTCATTCCTCTTTAACTTTGTTCTTTTCCATGCCATTGATTTTTCCCTGTGGATCAAAATCGAGCCAAAGCTCACTTCCGTTCATTTGTTTTGTGTTTGTCACAAGTAACCCTGACAATATAATCTTGTTTCTCAGAATAGAATATTTACTGCAGACTCAGTTTTACAGAAGAAAGTGAAGAAACAATGCATTTCAAAGGTAAGTAAGCCAGTGAGAGGATAGGGTGGGTGGGAAGTAGAAAAGAAGAGAGTGTGGGTGCAAAAGAGACAGAAAAGAAGAAACACCATTTTAAAATAAAACAGAAAGTCCTGTAGAATTTTGGCAATAACCTTATTATTCAGCATGGCAGATGAAAAAAAGTATGGGGAACAGAAAAAAATTAATAGAATTTGCCAATAGGTAAATATGAGCCCTGTAATAAATTTACAAAGTGTATCAATAATTGTAACTCTAATCTGATAAATATAGTATTTAAATTCTTCTCAAAATCTGACATAAAATTGACTCAGATAAACCACACTTAATGGCTTGTTGTTAATACATGGACATAAATATTTTTCTTTATTTTTTATCTGCATCTCTCTATGTGGATATGGGGGTCACAGAGAAATTTAAGTTTTGTTTTTCATAGTCAGGTGGCATTATCAGTATGTCATATTTGATAGTTTTATTTACTGCATGTAATAGAATTAAAATGTATTAAAATGTCATTTTTATGAAGTTAAGTAAGCATTGCTAAAATATGTACTGCAAAATCCTGCACTATCCAGTTTCTCACTGCTGTGACCTATGATCAGTTGTATTTAAAATATATATAATGTATATATATATACATATATATATAGTTTCCCTCCCATCTTCACCCTTCACCTCCTCCCTCTCCTAACATTTATTTCTTCTTTGTTTTTATTTTGAAAGGGAAAGTCCTAAAATGGGAATCAATAAACGATTGCATATCAAGTTGCAATAGACTAAACACATCCCATTGTATTAAGACTGGGCAAAGAGATCCAGAATGAGGAATAGGTTCCCAATGCTTTCCAAAGTGTTAGGGAAAGTCCTTGTTATGAATCCTCACAAGTAGACCAAGCTATAAAACTGGCACATATATGTAAAGGGTCTAGGTTGGTCCCATACAGGATTCTGGTTGTTTCTTCAGATTCCATGTGTCATTATAATCCCATGATAGTTGTTTCTTGGGGTTTTCTTGTAATGTCTTTGACCTATCTCAAACATACAGTTCTTCCTCTTTCTTTCAGCTAGATTCCCTCAGCTCTGCCTAATGTTTGACTGTGGGTTTCTACATGTGTTTCCATGAGTTACTGCCTAAATGCTGTCTGATGACAATTCAGGTAATCATCAATCTTTAAGTATAGCAGAATATTGTTTGGGATCATTATGTTGACATTTTTCTTCATCAAATTGTATTTGGTGCCCCTGTCCAGTTATTTACTTATTAAATAATACTTAAATATATGATTTTATAGACATTTTAAATGTTCTTAAATTTTTTATAACTAATTAGTCTGAACATAAAGCAAGATAATATATGTAAGAGCTAAATAATAACAGTGAAACCATTCAATGAGTTTTATTAAAAACTGATTGATTTTTATTAGTTATTAATGAATGGCTGCATCTATCCATAAAATCCAATCCCATCATGGTTTGAAAAGTAACACACTTTTACAATTACAGCAGGAATATTATAAAAGCATATAGAAAATTGCTAAATAGCTATCATGAAGTTACTTAAACTTATTTTTAGAAAATAGTTAAAGCAAATGTGATAATATTATAATTATTATTTTCCAGCAGAAAGCAAAAAAAAGAATTATGTAATGTTGCCACATTTAGAAAAGGGGCAAAGATAATATGGATGTCTCCTCAGACTATATTCAAGGAACTTAAGTGATACTAAAGTTTATAGGAAAAAGTAAGGTCTCATATAGCCAAACATTTCAGTCAAAGTGTGGACAGTGCTTTTTATACATAACTATGTAGTAAAACTAAATGTGTGCTGTTGTAATAGTTGTTTAGCTTAAACAGAAAAAATTATCTATTTGATTGTTTGTTTGTACATCCTAAGCAGAGGTTTTTTTCTCTCCCTTCTTTCCAGTAGCCCCCAAATCCCCACCCAACAACCCCAGTCACTCCTTGTCTGTTTTTCTTTAGATACAGGCAATCATCCCATTGATATTAGACAGCCATGGATATCAAGCTACATTGCCACTAGGCACCTCCTTATCCACCAAGGTTAGACGAGGCATTCTGGCAAATGCAATGGGTTTTTAAAGCAGTCAAACGTTAGAGACATACCCAGATGTCACTGCTATGAGTCTCAAAGGGTGACCAAGTTACAGAATTATAACATGTATGCATGTCAGTCATATTCAGTCTCTCTGGTTGTCAGTTGAAAAGAAGTTTTAAATAAAGGCTTTGTAGGGAGTAAGGGGATGGGTTCTACAGATTAATTCACTTAATAGATGAAATAAGTGATCATTGTGGTAAAAGATTAATAGAATAATATAACATGCATACAGTTGCTTCTGAAATATGACCTATAAAAAAACTAACAGAATTTGTGTTTTATAAGAAATAAACCACCGCAAAGTCACCCTATCCATTTGAATCATCAAAATCAGACACACAAATCTCTGCATGGATCTGGAATTTAAGGCAAAAAGGATAGAGGATTGAAGAACATCAATCAATCATACTGTGATTCCCTGAAACAGTGTTGTTGATCTCATTTCACTACCTAGGTGCTGGAAGGAGCTGAACTATAAAATGAACTAGTGAGGAGCCTTGTCCTCTCCCTCTAGAGGGATTTACATTACAGATGCCCTTCTCACTATTTCTGCTGCTGGTGTCAGCAGAGAAAACAATAGGTGAATGTCTCTTAAGAATAGATTGATTTAGTCTGTCTAGGTATTCTTATCTTCCTAAGTTAACACTATTTGACAAATGATTTAAAACTTTCTTTTTCTTTTTATTAAAGTATCCAGGAGAATGTCTCATGTAGTCATTCATTGCTATCATATTTCTAGTAAACTATGTGTTTTGTTTGACAATATTTGTTTATGTGACCATTTCACCATTTCACTAATACCATTTCCTCTGTCTTACACTATTATTAATATAAGTTGTATATTTTTGAGGCGGTGAGCAATTTTTTTTTGTAGTGAGGGATTAAAACAGGATTCTTTTACTGAGAATGTTAAAAAAGCAAGAATCCTTACATAACATCATTAGCTATTATTGCACCAGGAAACAGGTAAAAGCAAAATAATTCTAAGCTTGTCAATACTTAATTTACATAAAGAGGTGACTGACTGTTAGAGTGGTAAGATCCAATTCAAAACAGACTGTTTTGTGCTAGCCCAAAGCTTGGAATTATGTAAGAAAAAGGGCATTGTCACATAACCAAGTCTTGAAAGTTAACTGAAAGAAGTTATACAAAATATTTACCTTTCTTTAACAGTGGTATATTGCAAGACCATTTTCAATTTTCTTTTTCATTAGATGAAGATTAAACCTACTCCAACATCCAGGTACTGTGGAAATTCATATCGTAAGCAAATAACAAATGATTCTTACTGTGTTTGTCCAAGGAATTGCCCAAAATTGAAGCAAAATGAAGGCTACTCTTCTGCAACATTAAGATAGAAGTGAAGAAACCTTTATGGAATAAACTTTAGTCAAGTTGTATGGTGATATATATTTAATAAAGTTCATCTGAAAATTAGAAGACAGAGCCATGTTACACTTATGAAGATCAGAAAATAGTAATCCACAACTTTAATCCTAGCACTCCAGAGGCAGAGATCCACTTGGATTTCTGTGGGTTGAAGGCCAAACAGAGCCAGGTGGTGGTAGCATACACCTTTAATCTTAGCACTAGAAAAGTTGATGAAGGTAGTGAAGTAGAGAAAGAAGAGGCAGGAGTTTACACCTTAGGATGCAACTTTATTCCTTTCTTCTGAAAACTTACAGGTATTCAGGCTGAAGATTCATGGAGACAAGATGTACTCCATATAGCTAAAAATTGGCTAGGTGAGAACTAGATATGGATTGTTCCTATGTCTCTCTAGTATTTCATCTTTTTCCCAATATCAGGTTTTTGATATTAATACCAAAAAGAATTTATGCTATATTTCCATCCAGCTTTTGGGACAATAATTCATGAGAAAACCCACTTGCTTATGGCTTTGCAGTCACTGGCACAGGCTAATGCTACATGCAGCTGGAGTCATTGCCAGGCTAGCTAAACTTTTATCTAAGAGTTAGATTCCAGCCAGCACTGCCTCTTTGGTAGCATGTATGTTTTCTCCAAAATTACTTGGATGAGTTTTTCAGATAGTAGCTTCCTTCTTTTGGTGACTTTTTGTTTTTCCTGTACCCTCTCCTTCAGCTGCTGCCACACTAAGTAGCTGACTCAATTCAACCTCATCTGCATTATTATTGTCAGCAGACTTGGAGAGTCAATTTGCATTTCATTTTTATTATGAATAAAGTCATATTTGTTATCAGTGTATATCCTTGTTCAAGCTCCCTTCCCCCTCCCACCCTTCCAGTCACTCTCTCTTTTCTTCTCCACACATCTTTATCTCCTCCCCAGCAGTTAGCATTTCTTAAAATGGAAAATTAATTTAAAAATGAGAAAGAGAATTTTCCCCACATTAAAAAACCAGAAAATAATATTAAGTTAGAAAAAATTTGGACTTTGTTTGATATTATTCTTAGAAGGTTTGAAAATTGTACCATTAAAGCAATGAGTAATGATATAAATAATATTAATGTAATGTCAGTTATAAATATTACTTATTTGAACATTTTTTTGTTTTAGACCTAAAATAGTTGGTTAATATGATGGCCAGGTTGATTGATATGAGTTCCAAGATACCAGTATTAGAAAACCTTGTAAATAAAGATTATAAATATTTTGAAACCCAGACAGAATAATTTAAAGAAGAACCAATCTCAACATTACATTATAAGGATACAGAGAAACAGCCTAACTCTTTTATCATCCAACTTTAATATATTAAGAAAAGTTACAGGAACTGCCAAATAATAAAAATTTCCCAGACTTCATAAGAGTTGAATTGATTCCTGTGAATGGATTCCTGTGCAAATGTTTTATTTGACTAGATTTAAAAAAGTGAAAGTCTTATATGGCATGTATTCACTCTTTGTAAAGTAAGTGTTAAACTCATAGTCACTTATAAAAGAATTATTTTTTAGACTGATGAGATATGGGTACATCAGTGTTCAAAGCTGAATTTATGCCATGTGGCAGCCTTTAATACTTGAGGCAGAATTTAAAATAGAAAAGAAAGTTGAGCAATTTACAAAAGTGGTGCAAGGCCCAAAACTAACCACAGATTTCTTAGATGAATTTCAGCAATAACTAGAATAATAACAAATTTAGTAACTAGGCAAATATTAATTGAAAATCTGGATTTTGGACCCAGCAATACCATTACTGGGCATATGCCCTAAAGATGTACATTGGCACTCCAACGGCATTAGCTCATCTATGTTCATAGCAGCATTATTCATAATAGAAAGAACAGGGAAACAACCTAGATGTCCCTCAACTGAAGAATGGATTAACAAACTGTGGTACATCTACACAATAGGATACTACTCAGCAGTAAGAAAAAAATGATATCCTGAAATTTGCAGGCAAATGGATGTATTTGGAGAACATCATCCTGGGCGAGGTATCACAAATGCAGAAAGATAAGTAGTGGATGTACTCACTCATTAGTGGACTCTAAACAAAAAAGCAAAAAGTAAAACATGTTCAAGCTGCAAATCACTAACACTGAACAGCTTGGAATCTGCAAGACCTTGGACCAGCACATTGGATGCCACTCCCTCTAGAGGAACACCTGACCCTCTCTTGATGTTGGGATGAGGAAAGTGGATCTACCAGGAGTGGATGCTGAACTAAGCCATATTGGGACTTTGGGATCTCCTGCTGGGGAGAGGATAAAATGATGGAGAGAAGAGTGAGTAACTAGGAGGGGTCGGGGGGGAAGGGGTTTGAACTAGGAGATACATGCATAAAAAATATGTTTTTATTCATGATAAAAAAAAGAAAATTTGGATTATGAAAATGATAATGCACAATGCAAAAGAAAAACTAAATTGTTAAAGACAAGATTGGTATCCTTGGAGGACTAAATTCATGATACAATTAATATGGAATCTTATAATTATGGTGATACTTGGGTGAAATTTTTTCTAGAGATTTAAAAAAAATTAAAATATCAAATGGTACAGTTGTAGAAAACAAAGTCATTTTAAACAGTGCTTCTCTAGAAAAAAGGAACATAAACACAGAACTCCTAGAAATAATGATTTTGCTAAGAACAACCCTAAGAGGATGGCCCTCTTTTCTAAATTAAGTAGAAGACATGGCAAAGGCAGGCATGTGACAAAAGTTCATAGATCAGCAAGGACAGTCAAGGTAATGTTTTGCCTTTGGAAAATGCTCTAAGGGGCTACTTACTAGCTGCTATATCAAATTCAGTTCATTCTTATCCTGTTATCATTGAGGAAACATCTTACCAAGGCAATTAGAGATGCTAAAGCTTATTCTAAAAATACTATACTGCTCTTGACAAGATGGATCAGCTATAAAGATGTGAACAAAAAATTTATAAAATAAAATCATTAACAGAATATCTTGGCAATTTTCCATAAGTGAACATATACTAAAATTAAAATGACTTATAATGTTGTCATTGAAGATCTGATATGCAAAGGAGCAGATGTGACACTAATTGCACCAGAATCTGAAGACCAAATTGACCCCTTCAGGGAATAGATGGTTAGCTTTTAGGGATTGAAATGTTATCCCAGAAAAAAAGCACAAGATGCCTTGAATGTATAGAACCAGTACAGTGAGAAAACTTAAAGGTGTATTTGGCTAATATTGCAATTAATTTATGTGATTTGATGCAGTATTAAAGTAAGGAAATACTAGATTAACATTTGCCCAATGTCAGAAATAAGCTAATAGCTAACATGTTTCTGGGGAAAATATTAGAAGGTATTATTCAAGTTGTACAAAATCAAGAAATAAAAATTGCTGATTTTTTAAAGGCAGCAACAGTTCTAACTTTAAAATTGTTAACAAACAAGGCTATATATGTTCAGCAATAGCCTTTAACAAAAGAGATATTGCAAGCCTTATATCAACTGGTACAGAAGCAGTTAAATGCTCAGGCTATTGAAGAATCAACCAAGCACGGAATTCTTCCATATTTGTTATCAAAAAAATATGGAAAATGGAGAATGGTAATAGATCTATAAGTGGTGAAGAAGGTTATATAACAAATGGTGTATTTATAATCTGGAATTTCTTTGCCTTCTTTGTTACCTAAAAGATTGCCTGTTATAGTTATTGATTTAAAATACTATGTTTACAATAATTCTCAGCCTATAATGAGATATCAATGGAAGGTTCTCAAACAGAGAATGTTTAATAGCCCCACCCTGTGCAAATATTTTTTATAAAGGTAATATAGTTGAAACAAGCAGTTTCTATAATTCTTTATTTGCTACTACATGAATGCTATCTCACTGGCTAGTTAAAATATAAATACTTTGGAAAAAAATTGAAGAAGTAAAAACAAAAATGTTTGTTTGAAGATTACAAACTGCTCCTGAAAAAATAAAAAGAGAATATTCTATCATTTATTTATCATATAAAATAATCTTATAAAAATTAGACCCAAAACTTTCAATTTAGGAGAGATAGATTTCAGACTCTTATAATGATTTTCATTGATTGCTTAGAGATATTTCCAATTTATGAAACATTATTGGAATAGAAAACATGAAGTGGAAAATCTGTTTAAAACCATAGATAGTGACAAGGACTTAAAAATTCCATAAGAATTATTAGCCAAAGATGAGAGAGAATTGACTTTGATTGAAAAGAAATTACAAAATGCACTTATGGATTATATAGATCAATACCTTGATTACATTCTGTTTATTTTATCCTCTAAGCATACTCATAGAGAAATTTTAATGCAAAGGAAAAACATTATCTTATATTGCATATCTTACAACATAAAACAAGTAATAAATTAAAGACATATGTGGAAAAGTTTTCTGATATGATTTTTATAGAAAAGTAATACTTTGTCATTTGAAAAAAATGAATTCAGCAGAAATTGTTGTACCTTTAAATAATAATAAAATTGGCCAATTATGAGCAGAAATGGAACCTTAGAAAAGAATTTGAAGGGGTTTTGTTTTGTTTTGTTTTGAGACATTAAAAACAGATATCCTGAGACCAAAATAATTCAATTTATAAGTAGCACTAAATGGATTCCTCTGCAAGTTGAAGAAACACCAATTTCTGAAGCCTCTACATTTTATACTGATGCAAATACATTGAAAATGGCAGATTGCAAATCAAAAATTTAAGTAAAATAGCCCAAATCCGCATTAATAGATTTTAAAGACTCTCTTAACAATATTACTCACTCTCAGTATGAAAAATTAATATTTACACATTGAAACATCTTACTTTAGTTTTGATGAGTCAGTACTCACTTAATTATTTACACTGTTACAGAAACTAATCAGAGAAATAAAAATCATCCCTTATGTATAGCACACATTTTATCCCATATGTGTTTTCCAGGCCCTCTAACAAAAGATAATGATGAAATTGATTAATTATTTGTAGGAAACATAATAGAGGCCTCAGAATTTCATAAAAACTATAATATCAATAACAAAAACTTTAAGAAATTGCAATGACTTGGCAACAAGCCAAAGAAATTGAAAACAAAATGTCTGCTTGTTTCTTTTATAACCAAACTCTCTTACTGGTAGAAAGTATTCCCTAAAGGTATACTTAAAAGTAAAATTCAGCAGAGAAATATGTTTCACTTTACAAAATTAGAAAAATAAAAATAGATATACCATGTAATAGATACATTTTCGGGATTTCAAAGGAGAAATGGAGAACTGCTTTGAGTTCTGAAAAGACGGTTTTTAATAACACATTTGCCAAAAGTTATGACAATCATGGGAATTCCTGTACAAATTAAGAATGACAATGCTCTAGAATATATCTCCAGTAAAAGGAATCTATTTTTGGCTCATTATAATATGAAGCGTATTACAGTTTTATATTGAATGTCTTTCTGTATGCTGTGAATATGCTTATTACCATTGGTTAATAAAAAATTGTTTGGACCTATTATTACATAGGGGTTTGGTTACAAATAGTCCTTGGTAATGGTTAGAAAAATGGTTCAACATGGAGTTTAGATTCAAGGATTTTGTTTAAAATAAAAATGTGATACAGACATGATATGATAAAAGATTAGATTACTTAATTTACTCTGAAAAAAGTGGAAATGTGTATGATAAAATAAAAGAGTAGATAATTAAATATGTTTTTCAAAAGAAACTACTAGGTTTTAAATATTTTACATTGGATTTGATTTTATACTTTGTATGAAATTGTGTATATTGATACAAAAGTTAAAATTTTTAACTGCATACATATTTCTATTTCTGATCAATGTATTGCACCTATACAGCTAACCTAACAATGTAATGTTCTTTGCTACTTCTAGGAACTTATTATTACCAAAAATTAATATATAAAAATTTGCAAGCTAGTAGTTAATCATTCCAGTTAACCTTGTAGTCATAGTAGTTATGTTTTCAATGTCAAATATATACTTAAGTTAGACAAATCATCTTTAAATATGTCAGAAGTTTATGGAATATGACATTTAAAGTATTTTAATAAGACAAGTTGCTTTTATTTTTATGACTATTAACATGTTTGCTTCTGGCATCACCAATATACTTCATAAAAATGGTGTGCACTAGCATGAATGGGAGTTTTGGTAATTCGGGAGATCATAAGAGTGAGTATCAATATGAGAGGTCTGATAACTGAGTTTGATGGGGTGTATGATGTAAAATTACCAAATAATAAATATATAAAGAAAAAAAGAAAACTTCATATGGAGTTTGCTTTTATTTGCGGTAAAAGTTATCCACTTGGGGGGGGGGGAATTCCTCTGCCTCCACTACTAACAATATGTTCAAATTGGACAAGCAGGACATACAAGAATGAACTTTAGAACTTTACCAAAACAAGGTACAAAGATCTTTAAGAATATCTTTCTTCATAGATATATCTGTCCAATATACTTGGCATACAACGTGAATTTGGATTCCTCAAATTTACACATGAAACTTGGGTGATTGTCCATACAGCTAGCTAATTCTGTCATTTTCCAATTTTTGGAATTCACTTGCTTGCTCTTCCTGTTTACTCAGTTAATATATATTTCTTCTTAGCGTTCTAAGAGAGTTGAAAACTGGATAGTTATAATTGTATTTTTTTTAATTATAGATTCAGAAAAAAGCTCATTTAGCACTATAAAGTGTTTAAATTTGAGATGTCAAAAAAAATTTTCCATTGGTAATACAATTAAGATAGAGAGTGAATTAGATAAAACAATTTAGATGCTAAAATAAAAACATGTTAACTTTTCCATTGATAAGCATCACCTTTGGACTTCATGATCAAAGATAACCAAAACAAACAAGTAAACAAACACAAATCTCACAAGTTAGAAACTATTTACAGGAGTTAGGTAATGAATAAAAATTTTAACTTCATTCTATTATCAAATCACAATTGAGAACATTTTTGTAAAAATTTCCATTCAATGTTGACAATTTTTGTTCACAAATAAAACTTTTGACTGGTAAACTATGGTAAGTATTATTTATAAAATGGATTTAGGATTGTTCAGCAACCTTTGGAAGTAAATAAATAGAAACTAACATTGTTTTCCATAGAAACATAACCTTTTATTTACATTAATTGCAGCAATTTTAAATGAAATTATTTTTGTGGCGTAAGCCAAAAAATTGTCAGCTGTATCATGCAGATTATTAAAATAAAATATCACAATCAGACAAGCTCAACAAGGGATATAAGAACTCTAACCTAAATATGCAGAGGTTGCTCTTCAGATTTCAAGGAGAAATATGTGAGATTTATAATAGTTTTCATGCTATTATATAAAAGCAATATGTTATATCATTGTAAAAATTAGTCAAGGACACAGTCAATAGGACAAAACGACAGCCTACAGAATGGGAAAAGATTTTCACCAACCCTACAAATGATAGAAGACTGATCTCTAAGATATATAAAGAACTCAAGAATCTAGAGACCAAAACCTTGAATAACCCAATCAAAAAATGGAGTTCAGATCTAAAAAGGGAATTCTCAGCAGAAGAATTACAAATGGCTGAAAGGCACCTGAAAACGTGCTCATCATCTTTAGCCATCAGAGAAATGCAAATCAAAACAACATTGAGATAACACCTGACACCTGTTAGATTAGCTAATATAAAAGACACAGAGGACAGCCTATGCTGGAGAGGATGCAGAGCAAGGGGAACACTCCTCCATTGTTGGTGGGATTGTAACCTTGTTCAGCCACTTTGGAACACAGTATGGCGGTTTCTCAGAAAAAAGAGAATCAATCTCCCCAAAGACCCAGCAATACCACTTCTGGGTGTATATCCTAAAGAGGCACAGTCATACCCCAAAGGCATTAGCTCAACTATGTTCATAGCAGCATTATTTGTAATAGCAAGAACCTGGAAACAACCTAGATGTCCCTCATCTGAAGAATGGATTAACAAACTGTGATATTTCTACACAATGGAGTACTACTCAGTAGTAAGAAAAAAATGATATCCTAAAATTTGCAGACAAATGGATGGATTTGTAGAATATCCTCCTGAGCGAGGTATCACAAACCCAGAAAGATAAGCAGGGGATGTACTCACTCATTAGTGGTCTCTAAACAAACAAACAAACAAACAAGGAAAAAGCCAAGCATGCCTAAGCTGCAAACCACAACCACTAAACAGCTTGGGATGAGAAACACCCTGGACTGACACCTTGGATCCCACTCCCCTTAGAGGAACACCTGATTCACTCTTGAGCGAAGGGGGAAAAAGCTGGATTTGCCAGGAGTGGAGACTGAACTAAGCAATATTGGGTCAGTGGGACCATGGGACTGTCTGCTGCCTGCCCGGGGAGGGGATGAGAAGTTGTGGAGAAGAAAGAATGACCTGATGTGGTGGGAGGGGGAAGGGACCTTGAATATAGATATACAAGGATAGAAAGTGTGACTTCTTTGTTAATAATAATAATAATAATAATAATAAATTTTTAAAAAAGGAAAAAAAAATAAATGTTTAAATCTTATGTTGCCCAGACAAAAGGAATGGTGGTAACATATTTACTGTCTCCTTTATATAATTTTATATGAAATGATAGCTTTTACTTTGTGTTCTATACTATCGTAATAACTTATAAGATGGTTTATTTTTTTACAATTTATCTCCATTTTCGTTTTTTATTATGAATAATGTCATAGTTTTTATCCATATATACCTTTGTTCAAACTCCCTTTCCCCTCTCGCTCCTTTCAGTCACTTAGACAGTTTATTTTTTCTTATATTAAAATATTTTCTTATTTAAGCAATGTTTTGAATCCTCATGATGGCTTAAAACTCACATTATCTATATGTACTTTCTGTATCATTTTGGAATATATATCTGCACAAATTTTATATGTTTTGAATCTTTTGTAATACATTCATTTATAATAACAAAGCAAACATCTTAGGAGCATTATAAGCCAGGCATTATTTTTTTAAAAAAGTATTGTTTATTTCATATGAATAAGCTACTTGATAGAGAGATCAATATTAAAGTTATGTCACTATGTGGGATGGTATTTCTGCATGCTATGAATATGTGTTACTACTACTCGTCAATAAAGATGCTGTTTTGGCATAGGGCAGAACAGAATAAAGCCAGGTGAGAAATCCAAGAGTAAAGCAGAGAAAAAAAAAGTGGAGTCAGAGGACATTCTACAGGATACAAGATTGAGAAAGGTGTAATAGAACACTGGTAAAGCCAAAGACACATGGTAATACATATATAAATAACTATGAATTAATTTAAGATATAAGATCTAGCTAGCAAGAACCTGAATAACAGACTAAATAGATTGTAATTAATATTAAGCCATATGTGATTGTTTATTTTTATTTTGTGTCCGTGTTTGTGTATGTGTGTTTTAATATCACTTAATTCACGCATTATCTTTGAAAGAAATAAATTTTTTTGCTTAAAGTACACTAATGAGTGAGCACATCCCCTTCTTATACTTCTGGGTTTGTGAGAGCTCACTCAGGAGAATATTCTCCAAATCCATCCATTTGCCTGTAAATTTTAGGGTATCATTTTTTCTTACTGCTGAGAAGTACTTCATTGTATAAATGTACCACAGTTTGTTAATCCATTCTTCAGCTGATGGGCATCTAGGTTGTTTCCAGGTTCTTACTGTTACAAATAATGCTGCTAGGGACTTAGTTGAGCTAATGCTTTTGAGGTGCAAATGTGTGTCATTAGGGTAGATGGCCAAAAGTCGAATTGCTGGATCCTTGAGGAGACTGATTCTCTGTTTTCTGAGACACCACCATACTACATTCCAGAGAGGTTGAACAAGCTTATACTCCCACCAACAATGGAAGAGTGTTCCAATTTCTCCTCACCCTCTCCAGCATAGGCTGCCATCTGTGTTTTTAATCTTAGCAATTCTGACAGATGTAACGTAGTATCTCAAGTTGTTTTGATTTACGTATCTCTGATGGCTAAAGATGTTGAGCACGTTTTCAAGTGCCTTTCAGCCATTTGTAATTCTTCTGCTGAGAATTCCCTTTTTAGTTCAGAACCCATTTTAAATTGGATTATTTAGTGTTCTGGGCTCTCGTTTCTTGAGTTCTCTATATATTTTAGACATAAATCCTCTGACACTTGTAGGGTTGGTATAAATCTTTTCCTCTTCTATAGGCTGTCATTTATCTTATTGACTGTGTCCTTGGCCTTACAGAAACTTTGCAGTTTCAGGAGGTACCACTCATTGATTGTTATTCTTAGTGTCTGCGCTACTGGTTTTTACCTTTAGAAAGTGGTCACCTATGCCAATTTGTTGGAGGGTATTTCCAACTTTCTTTTCTATCAAGTTCAGAGTGGTTGGGTTTATGTTGCGGTCTTTGATTCACTTGTATTTGAACTTTGTGCAGGGTGATAGGCTTGGCTCTATTTGCATCTTTCTACATACTGCCATTCAGTTATGCCAACACAATTTCTTAAAGATAATTCATTTTTCATTGAATATATTTGACCTCATTGTCAAAAATCTAGTGTTCATAGATGTGTGTGTGTTTTTTTTCTGGTTTTAGTTAGATTATATTGATAGACATGTCTATTTTTATGCCAGTACCAGGCTGTTTTTGTTACTGTAGCTCTATAGTATAACTTGAAGTTTAGCATGGTGATTCCTCCTGAGGCTCTTTTGTTGAACATGTTTTGGCAATCCTGGATTTTCTGTTATTTCAAATGAAATTTAGTATTGTTATTTCAAAGGTTGTAAAAAATTGTGTTGGAAGTTTAATGAGAATTGCCTTGAATCTGTAAATTGCTTTTGGTAAGACTGACATTTTTACTATGTTGATTCAACCTATCAAGGAGCATGAGAGATTTTTTGTTGCTCTCTACAATTTTTTTCTTCAGTATTTAAAGTTTTAGTCAAATAGATTTGACACTTCTTTGGTTAAGGTTACACCGAGGTATTTAATGCCATTTGTAGCGATTATAAAAGGTGATATTTCCCTTATTTGTTTTTCAGCCTGTCTGTCTTTAGTGTGTAGGAGGGATACTAAATTTTTTAAAATTAATCTTGTATCCTGCTACATTGCTGAAGGTGTTTATCACCTGTAGAAGTTCTCTGGTTGAATTTTGTGGGTGACTTATGTATACAATCATATTATCTGCAAATAGAGATAGTTTCACTTTTTTTTCCCAACTTGTAGCCCTTTAATCTCCTATCTTTCTCTTCTTACTTTAGCTAAAACTTTGAGATATATATTCAATAGATAAAGGGAGTCTTGTCTAGTTCCTGATGTTAGTGGGATTGCTTTGAGTTTCTCTCCATTTAGTTTGTTGTTGGCTGTCAGCTTCTTGTAAATCACCTTTATTACACTTAGAAATTTTTCTTGCATTCCTGATCTCTCCAAAACTTTTATCATAAAGGGGTTTTGGACTTTGTTAAAGGCTTTTTAAGCATCTAAGGAGATGACTATGTGTGTTTTATTTCCTTCAATTTGTTTATATGATGAACGACATTTATAGATTTTTGTATGTTGAACATTCCTGTATTTCTGTGATGAAGCCAGCTTGATTCTGGTCGATGACTTTTTTTTGTGTGTTGTAATTGGTTTGCAAGAATTTTGTTGAGTATTTTTGCATTGATATTCATGAGGGAAATTGGTCTGTAATTCTCCTTCTTTGGTGTGTCTTTGAGTGGCTTGCATATCAGGGTGATTGTAGTCCCATAAAAAGAGTTTGGCAGCATTCTATCAGTTTCTACTCTATGGAAGTTTGTTGAGTATTGATAATAGTTCCTTAAATGTCCAATAGTATTCAGCAGTAAAATCATCTGTACCTGGACTTTTTTTTAATCGAGGAGACTTTTAGTAACAGCTTCAGTTTTCTTTGACGTTATAAGTCTGTTCAGGTCTTTAATCTGTTCTTGATTTTATTTTGGTAGTTTGTACTTGTCCAGAAAGCTGTTCATTTCATTTCCATTTTAGTAGAGCTTAGGTTTTCAAAGTATGACCTAATAATTCTCTGAATTTCCTGGGTGTCTATCGTAATATTTCTCTTTTGATTTCTGATTCTGTTAATTTGATCTCCTTATCTTGTCTTTTGGTTATTTTGAATAAAGATTTGTTTATCTTGTTGACTTTCTCAAATAACCAAGGTTTTGATTCACTGATTCTTTGTATTGTTCTCATTGTTTCTATTCTATTGATTTCAGCCCTAAAGTTGATTATTTTCTGCTATCTACTCCTTCTATGTGAGATTGCTTCTAATTTTTCTAAAGACTTCAGCTGAGTAGTTAGGTCTCTTGTGTGAGAATTCTTTTGGTTTTCTAAATAGGTATCAAGTTGTATCAGTTTTCCTCTTAACATTGCTTTCATTGTTTTCCATAAGTTTGGTGATGTTGTGAATTCATTTTCATTAAATTCTAAAATATCTTTGATTTCTTTTTAACTTCTTCCCTGACCCAGAAGTGGTTCAATGTAGAGATGGTCAATTTCCATGAATTTGTAGGCTTTCTGTGATTTTTGTTGTTGTTGAATTCTAACATTAGGCCATGGTGGTCTGATATGATACAAGGGGCTATTCCCATTTTTTTGTTTATATTGAGATTTGCCATATTCCAAGCATGTAGTCAATTATTATTCATATTATTTTAGCTTTGCTAAATTTTTCATTTTTGCTCATAGTTATACTTAGTATAAAAAAGTAATTAAGAGATATAATTTTCTTTATATAGAAAATAAGTGTTGAACATAACATTTGCTCATATCAGAAGAACTGAACATGAAAGAACAGGTATAAATATAAAATACATTAACATGGCTTTTTAATTTTTCTATTAGCTCTATATAAAGAGACATAAATTGAATTGACATATTTTAATTAAAGTGATGCTTTCTTGTAATTTTCCCCAAATTTTTAGTATCTAGAAAGCCTACACTGTCAAATTATACAAATTGTGCTCTGAAATCCATATGGAGATATTGACTCATATAGCTGTATCAGCAGTGGTTCCAAATGCTGCAGACACATTTTCATACCTTTAATATGGAAATGAAAGGGAAACTTTTTAAAAATGTTTTCTCTATCAAAAACCATGTCAAATAAATATTCTTTGTAAAACTTACTTTGTTTCATTTTTATTTTAAGACTCCTTTACCTGATAATTTGAAATCAGTAGATAATATTTGAGTTAGAAACTTAGAGATTTTTTATACATTGAAGAAATATGTGTATTCATGCATTTTGTCATTCTGTATAACTTGAAGTAAAAATAAAACTTAGCTCTGAAATAAAATAAGATTGTACTTATAAATTATGCTAAATCAGATCAAATTAATTATATAAAAAACAGGCTCACATAAATTTTTCCATAATCAACTATCAAATATCTTATTTATGATTTGTCAAGACTTATTTCCAAAATGAAATACTCAAAATAGTACCAAAATAGCCACTATTAGTCATATTTTCAAAATTTCATAAGCAAACTACTAATTCTTTCACAATTTGTCACATTTATATGGCCATATACATTTTAGAGCAACATTATCCATATACTAACAGTGCCTCTTAAGAATATGCTTTTTAATTTTTATTGTCCTCATCTATATAAGAGAAATAACACTTGTCTGCCAGTTTGTACTCATCATTGAATAAAATTCCATTTCTTCATGTTTGTAATATAATGTTTTGCATAGACCATGTTTTAAACATACATCACAACTCCTTTGCTCCAAGTCACCAAAACTGCTTGCCTAGAATATCTCAACATGTTCCTGCTCCTCACTTGCCTACAGAAAGTCTGTTCCCAACAATGCTGTCAACTCCCCCAGAGAATGTAAATGCCTCTAATTGCCTCTTATAGAGGTGTTGATAGTCTTTGTTCTGATCACAAACTGCAAAAAGACAACATCGCCATCTTTGATATTTTAATTTTCTAAACTTCATTTTTGCTTACTTCCTCTGCTGATTTATATTTTAAAATATTCTTCTCCATCATTCTTCTAAAATAAATAAATAAAACATGGGATAGAAAGCATTATTCTTTCACTAACTATCTCTTGTGTGTGTGTGTGCTGTTTTCAAGAGATCTTTTCGATCTCACATTAATAACCCCCTACTCTGTCAGTCTCTCTTGCCTCAAGATTCTGATTATCTTTTCCACAGCTGTAACCACTTTTGATAGAACTATGCAATCTAGACTTGCTTGATTGCAGTAAGCTTCTATTTAGTTTTTTTCACAAGGCTGATCTGGGCAGATAATTTGAACCAAGAAGCATGAGGCAGCCTGAAAACTCAGCTCTTTTTGGATAAACCAGAAACAGTTCCTAGTATCCACATGGAGGTTTACAACCTGCCTTAAATGCAGTTGCAGGGAATCTGCTCCCCTCTTCTGGTCTCTGTTGGCATGAGCACAATTCTGTAATGCAGAAAGTATACATACATAAAAGAAAATATATATGTGGATGACAGTGTGGAGCCTGTGGCAACTGGACCACAATTTATTCATATTGTTTGAACTAGCTTTTTTTTTTTTTCTTATCAATATAAAAGGATACCATGATCAGCCTTGATTCGAGGGGTGGGGCTTGCTCCTTCCTCAACTTGTATGCCATAGTTTGTTGATTCTCCATGGGAGGCCTAACCATCTCAGAAGAATAGATGGAAAGGTGCATGGAAGCTAGATGTTAAGTACGAGGAAGGAAGAGAGGGGGAACTGTGACTTGTATGTAATATAAAAAAAATAAAATAAATGAAAGACAAAATTATTTGTGGTTTTTGTCTAAATGTAACCATTAATTAAAAATTTGTAACCATATTTTAATCTTCACTATGTGTTGGTGTGTTTTCAGCTTCCAGAAATGTTGTTTATAGGATAATAGATATTCCTTAAGAATATATCAACTGAATGATCAGATAACAGTCATATTTTTGGAATGCTTATTTAATTATATTGCAAAATTTATTTTTCTTACTAATCTTTGACATTCTTATCTATGATCTTTTCCCCCAATATTTTACTTTTTTGACTTCTAATAGACTACCACGCCTTTGAGTGTCAAGTACTTACTTATAGTTATATCAGTCTTTCCCTTCCTCTAATTCTCCTCAAACTCATGGCCTCTTTTTCTTTCACTGTTATTGTTATATACATAAACATACAAACATATACATACAACCTGATAAGTGTTTTAGTGTTACTTTGCTTGTGCATGTTTTCAGGGCTGAACACAAGATATCAGATATCCAACGAGAATGCTCTTCTGTAGAATGATAAATTCTCCCTTAAGTCATTCTTAGTTGTTTATAGTCCTTTAATTGGAAATGGGGCCTGTGATATTTTTCTCTTCTACATTAGAATTTCTGCTGTAGTTTGTTGTAAATTATTCTGGCCCAGACGTTCTAGGCCTGGACAAAAGGCTTATTGTTACTCTTGCCCTTCCTACTCTTAATTTGCTTTAAATAATTACACACAAACATATATATTATTACAATGATTGACCTAGGGCCCAGGCATATAATTTGCTAGTTCCTTCATCTGAACTAAACCCATCTTGTTCAGCCATATGGCTCAGTACCTTTCCTCAGAGCAGCATTTCAGTTTCTTTTCTCTGTGTCTGCTTTCATGTTGGCTCTCTCTGGTGCCTCTTTGACATCTGTCTGGCATCTCTACCTGCTCTGAGATGTTTCTGAGTTTTGTTAGCCTGGTAGCCCCATCCACCCTTCCTGTTTGCTTTTGTCCAATCAGCTTTTTATTAAATCCACATGTGGGACAAGTATTTATATTACCAGCATAACCTGACAACAGTTGTTTTTCTTAAGCTCTTGTTGAGAAAACCATTTTGTGATAGCATTATGAGTATAATTTTTCTGTTATTTCTGAAGAAAATCTCACAGTAAATTTTGTGGTTCTCTAGTTTTGTCATAGATTGTTCAACTGAAAAGAGTACTCCAAGGTCACCTGTTTTCCCAAGTTTGATCAATTGTGGCTTTTGGTAATAGACTGCATCTGCACAAAAGAAGAATTTTGTGAGATTCTTGGGAAAGCATTAGCAGGAAAGGTAGAATAAACACAGGCTTAGGTAGAGAGAGAAAAAAATGTCTCCTATAGCTTTTTTCTTAGTGTTATTTTCCATCCTCTTTCACTCTCTTCCTGTATAGACTTCACAACCTAAGTAATAAATACACATTACACACACACACACACACACACACACATACACACACACACACACACACACACACACACACACACACACACACACACACACACACACACACACACACACACACACACACACACACACACACACATACACACACACACACACACACACACACACACATACACACACATACACACACATACACACACACACACACACACACACTGCTGCATTATTTTCCCCTATACCCATTTGTATCCTGTTACTATCTTCTTTATTAATCCTTCTTCTTCTCACTTTATGATTTCCATTATTGGATTCTGTGATATCTAGGCTATATACACACATCTAAATCTACATCTTGAATGTAGGAACTACAGGAGAGAAAGAGTTGTGATCATTTTTCTCTGATGACTTAACTACTCAATATAATTTTTTGTCTCATCCATTATTTGCCAGTCTCAGTCTTTCACTTTTTTTTTTACATTTGAGTATTATATCCTGGTATAGATATACTATATTTCTTCATCAATTCAATCACTGAAGAGCATTTGGGTTTCCATCTCTTATTTGTTGTGAATAGAGAAGCAATCAAGATAGTTGATGAAATATCTGTAAAAGGATTTTAATTAAGTCCTTTAGAAAGCCGATATAATACCTGGGCAATATGGTACATTTTTTTTATCTTTTGGATTTTGTTGCTTGTTTATTTTTTAATGGTTTGAATATTTATCACATTGTTTCCAAAGTGGCTAGATCAGTTTGAAATCTCACCAATAGTGAATGAAAATCTACCTTATATTAAAGAACAACCTTTTCATAAGTTTGTTGTTATTTTTCATTGTTGTTGTTGATTTAAGCTATTATAAGTAAGACAAAATTTACATAGATATTTTTATTTGTATTTCCTTGTTTTTAAAGATAATTGACATTTTGCCATATTTATTAGCCATATTTACTACTTCTGAGAACATTCTTAAGATTCATAGCTCATTTATTTATTTGACTATTTTTGAAATTTTTAGATGGTATAGGACTTATTTTATATTTATTTATCATATTCTAAATATTAAATATATTTTACTACATTCTGAATATTAAATATCAGCAGAGGTATAAAGCAGGTACAGATTCTGCCACATTCTATAGACTTTCTCTTTATTCAAGTAATTATTGACTGCATCAGTTCTACCTGATATTTGAAATTGCTTCAGTAACTTTCTTTTATGCTGACCAAGAAACTTTCTGTCACTTGCAACAGAATCGCCAAGCTAATACACGCAGATTTTATATATTTGAGATGTAGGTTTCTATAAAGTGTGTTCAATTTCTTGTTTTCTTAAAATATTAAAAAGCTAAATACATTTTTTATTCTCTTGCCTATCCATCCAAATTTTAGAAAGAATATAAACAATAGTAATTTTGATCATAGCTTCAGAAGCAGCTATATATTGAAATAAGAAATATAAATAAGCCACCCTGGCTCCATGGCCTTTTGAAGAATTTCATGTTATCAGAAACATCTTGCTTCACACTTATTAATATATTTCTGTTTTAATAATACACATATCTATGGGTAGATAATATTTACTATCTTGATATTGTCTGTTTTAACATCCTTGGACTATCAAATCATGTATTTAGGCAATAATTGCAAGAGAGAACAACAGTTTTATTGATTGTTAGATATTTGATGTAGTTATACACATGACATGTGATCATGAAACAGAATATTAATTTTAATTAATAATGTATGTTATACAGTATTGCAAATAAAATATATTCTCTGCCTAAGTTACATAAAGGTTAAAGCTGACATATAAAGTTTTAGATGGTTATAACAAAAGACAGCTATAGAATGGTTTAATCATGTTATAATAATAATCTGACAAATTTATTCTTTTTATCAATGACTTCCTAAAGTTTTATAATATTCCTTTTTTTCTTTCTTTCTTTATTTATTTATCAATAAAAACAATAAAATGAATTTAAAATGCTGATAAGTTAACAATAACCATAAAGAAGATAAAAATCATAAGCATGACTTATCAAGGGTGATAATGCAAATAAGATTGCTACACATATATTTACTTTGTGTGCAGCTTTCCCTCTGAATTTTTTTCCATCCCTGTATATCCTTATTCAAGGTCCCTTCCCCCTCCCACCACATAAGGTCATTTTTTTCTTCGCCACAACTCCCCATCCCATCCCTGGGCAGTCAGTAGACATTCCTATGGTCCCACTGACCCAATAATGCTTAGTTCAGTCTCCACTCCTGACAAATACAGTTTTGTCCCTCCTCCCTCAAGAGTGATTCAGGTGTTCCTATAGTTGGAGTGGGATCCCAAGGGTCAGTCCAGGGTGTTTCTGATCCCAAGTTGTTCAGTGGTTGTGGTTTGCAGCTTGGGCATGCTTGGCTTTTTTTCTTGTTTGTTTGTTTAGAGACCACAAATGAGTGAGTACATCCCCTGCTTATCTTTCTGAGTTTGTGATACCTCGCTCAGGAGGATATTCTCAAAATCCATCCATTTGCCTGCAAATTTTAGGATATCATTTTTTTCTTACTGTTGAGTACTATTCCATTGTGTAGATGTACCACAGTTTGTTAATCCATTCTTCAGTTGAGGGACATCTAGGTTGTTTCCAGGTTCTTGCTATTACAAATAATGCTGCTATTTTTTCACAATTACAAAAAGAAATGTTGATCAAATATTGTTTTTCAATTTATATTTTCTTCAAATAAGCTAATTTCACTATGATTTTCCATAAGATCTGCTTTTAATTTTGTTTTTGTCTTTTATGTCAACTCTGTTGAAGTATTCAATGCCCAGTGTGTATTTGTATAGCTATTAATAATTTTTCTGAGAAAGAATTATGTATATATACTTGGATCTCAGTCTTTAGTCATGCAAATTGTTTTATCTTTTAAATATATGGATCAGGTTACAAGAATTACAATTCATCTTTATTCTATTTATACCAATATTCTTAATAAGCATATCAAACATTTTTGTCCATGTCTTTGGACTTGGATATACCTTTCTAACTTGCCTTTTATAGTCTCTAACATTATGCCATAATTCTTCTAATACACCATGGGTACCTTATACAATAACAACTTTTTAAATAAGATATTATTTTGTTTTGTCTCATGTTCTGGAAAATTATGTGCAATATAACTGCATTACAGAGATTGCAAGATACCTCAAAAACATTATTTATACTTTTATTTCCTCAGATGAAACATTAAAAAGAAAGGTAAAACCATTATCTGTATGTTTCACTTACACTTTTAACATTAGGCAATGCTTCTACAGCCTTAATATAAGCAGAGAGGGTAATTTTTATTTTCTATATGTTTATATGCATACACAGGTTTGCATTTAGATATTTTGAAAGTAGCTAATGATAAATTGATATATTAAAAGATACTGTCTGGAGGGCCAAAATAGTGAGGCTGAATACCCCAAAGACCTAGTATAAAATCAAACACATTAAGAAGAAAGTCAAAAGTCAGTGAAGTGATTATACTCTGGTATATTTGTAAACAGAGCTCAGCATAATTGTTATGTGATATTTTCATCCAGCCAATAATGGGAGCAGATTTAGAAACTGTAACCAAACAATAGTCCAGGGAATCACACTGAAGAGGGGGATAAAATATTAGAGCAGCCAGGGAGTCAGGACACCACATGCAAACACAAAATCAACTACATAATCAAGTAACCAGGGCTCATAGGAGCTCACAGAAATTGAACTTACAATCAGGGAGCTTGAAGGGTATGATCTAGATCCTATGCTCATCTATAAAGTTTGAGAAGCTTGGTGTTCTTATGGGACTTCTAAAAGTGGGAGTGGAGGCTGTCTCTGTCTCTCTTGCCTGCTTTGGGAGCATTTTTCTCCAAAGGGTTACTTCTTCAAGCCTTAACATGTGGGAATATGCATAGTCATATTGCAACATTCAATGCCTTGCTTGGTTGATATCCCCAGAAGGCCTGCTGTTTCCTGAAGGGAAACAAGCTATATATCTGGAGAAGGATGGACATTTGGGAGGAGGGACTGGGAACAGAGAAGAGAGAAAAATGAAATAAGAGAGAAATTTAATAAAAAGATGTATTTATTTATGAGACTGTAGCCAAGCAATTATTATTATTTAAAGAGGTATTTCATATATTTTTCAAGATAATAAATATGGTTGTAAATGCTTGAATATAAATCATGAAACTAGATATTTGAATTTTATTTGTTGTATTTAATGAAACATATTATCCAGCATTGCATCATATGTCTATCTCAATCCCTAAATCTCTAAGTATTATTTCTAAATAGAAATCCTAGAAGTGCTCATGTCATTTATATTTTCAGAGGAATTGAGAATACTGTTTAAAAGCAGAATTTCCAAATTGGGGGCCCAATTTCTGCAAATTCCTATACAGACATATGTTGTACTTAACCATATGCAACTTGACAAAGTTATTTTTGATATGAATTACAATTTCATTTTCCATGTCAGGAGTTAAGAATAATTTCTCAGAAAGTTTTTGGTTGCTGTAAGAATTAAGTTTTTATTGCAAGTATATTGTATGTCACTCTAATTGGTTCATGCTTTTCCCTTGATTTGTCTCCCAGGTGCTTCTCAGTATGTGTCTTTGAATATTAATCTTATAATTCAAGACATGAAAATTATATATACAATACAGAGGTGACGTAAACTAAACTCTCTGTCTTTCTGTTTCCCATGTCATTACACTTGTTACTCCAAAATATTCTATTTACCTAGAGAGACCCATTATTTATACAAAGATACAAATAATAAGTTAAGACTTTCTTATGGGAAAAAATTCACAAACATAACTAAAACTTTATTAATCAGTATGATGAAAGCTCATCTAAAAATCTCAAATATATTACTATTTCATTAATAATTTAGAATAAGTCAGTTAAAACAATATAGATCCCACATTATGGCATATAAATATATATATATATACAGCTGGTTTTGGAAACTAGAAGCTTGTGTAATACTTCTTGCTAAGAATTGGTATTTGATACAATTTTCTACTAAAATTTGAAAAGAATAAATTATTCTATTAGTACTTTAATCTACTATAGCTTTGCAATTAAGTTGGATGATCTTGACTTAGACAATGGTATTCTTTCTGGTAGAAGTATAGTTGGTATTTCACAGTTATTAACCAACAAAATACAATTATATGAGTTTCAACATTCATTCTAAACTTTAAAGAATAAATTCAGGGTGTTTATCTTAATTGTTCATGACTTATTTTTAATCAGAAACTAAACTAAATATAAATAAATGCAAATTAAGAAGTCAAATGTGATGGCACACACCTTTATTCCTAGTTCTAGGGAGGCAAAAGGAGATAGATCTCTGCATGTTTGAGGCCAACCTAAATAGATATATGATATGTAATTATGTTACAGTATATTGTGAATATTTCTCTGTCCTACTGGTTTAATAAAATGCTGATTAGCCATATGGAAGACAGGAAGTGTGGACAGGGCTACCAAAGTAAGAAGACTTTGATAAGAGGAAGCATCAGAGAGAGATGCCACCAAACAAAGAGAAAAGAAGACAGGATATTGCTCTGAAAAAAAGATATCAAGCCACATGGCTAAACAGATTAATGAAAATGGGTTGGGTTAAGGTGAGAGAGCTAGCAATATACCTGAACTATAGATCCATTAACATAAAATTAATATAAGCTTTGTATGACTATTTGGGACAAGGTAATAGCTGGGTTGCAAGTTGGTTCAAACCTTGGGGATAGACTGAAAAGTCTGGGTGAGAAACTTCTTACTACAGCTATAGGATCTACATAGTGAGATACAGGAAAGCCAGTGATCCATAGTGAGACCCTCTTTATAAAAATAAAATCGGAACGAAGAAAAAGAAAAACAAAAATAAAAACCAAGCAATAAATAAGAAAAATACCTATAGTAATATGAAAAAAAATCAGTCAATACTAACATGAAGGTATCTTTTATGACACATTTTAGAACATTTATTAGAATGATAGGCATTTGTTGTCACAGTTTTAATCATAAACAAAGAAAAGTCAGAAATGTAATCAGACACAAGACATATATATTTAATGTTACAGAAAACCTGAAGATATCCTGAGTCCCACATAAAAGTAGTGTTTGTATAGAGAATCTTAATTTCATCACACATGTAACATATGACTATTTAAAGCAAAACATGTGTTCTAACTATTATAATTAGTGGGAATATAAATTGATAAACTATTAATGAATATCATTCAGACATTTCTTATAAAGCCAAGTACTGAGGGTACAGTAATAGCTTACATACTTTGCTGATAACAATAGATTATCCATTCAACAGGATGGAAACTATTTCTGATTCTAGAAATAGCTAATTACTGAATACTAGTAAAGTCTTGGTTATTGGTTGAGAATCCACAATTAATAATTTACTAAACAACAATAATTCTCATCAAAAATCACTGTTTTAAATCTAAAGATAAATATAATTTTAACTCTTTATCATGCAAACTTCTCTTTGTAAAAGACAGAGAACCCTGCAAAAACCAATAAGTAGTCAAAATGCAGAGTTGTGTGTATTTCATTCCCAATAAATATATCTCATAATGCCTGCAACTAAGGCTAAGGGACTATTGTGAAAGAGGGCAGAATATCAGAGAATCAGATAGTTTCTGTGAGAATGTGACTATGAGTAATATCAGAAACTATTCCTGTACTTTCTCATTGACATAGTTGTCCAAGCATGGGCTGGTCAATGATGACACCAATAAATAATCTAATTAAATATAGAAAGTTCCAAGGTCTCAACTCTGCACAAAATCTATAGACAATTGAGAAAAACTGAAAGCGTGGGAGGTGGTCTTCTTCAGAGAAAAATTAGCAGGTTGTTTAGTGCAAACTGGTCTGTCCTAAAAACATGAATAGAAGCAATATTATACAGCCTAAACAAGGTATACCTATATCTATCTATCTATCATGTACCTATATGTGTGTATGCGTATACATATATTCATACAATAGCTTAATTAGAAAAAAATGTCCATGAATTTGAATGAGAGGAGTAAGGAGGCATTTAGAAAGATTTGAATGAAGGAAGATAAACAATCTTATAAATTAAAATAAATAAAATCTATACATTGACCTGTTATAGAATCTTATAGAATCTAACAATAATATATCTAGACTACATCTAAAGTAATTTTAATCATTGTGGCAGTAGGCAATGTTTGTTATTGTTCATTGTAGGTCTATTCACAGAAATTAAAATATTGAATTAGACCCTGGAAATAAATAGGAAATAAAGAGAATGTATGATCATGAACAAAAATTACAAAGCAGAAACTTTTATTCCTTCTGAATGTATGAATGAAGCTGAATGCTGAGTAAGTATTGCTGAGGGCCAAGGTGTTTTCTTATTGCACAGTTTCATTGTTAGTCAATAGTTAAATGTTTCTGTGAAAATCCATATGTAAAGATCAATGAATATCATCAAAAGTGTGGATTTTCCAACATCAATTTTGCAAAAAAACTTAAGCTTAATATTTAGTTAAAAAATGTTTTAACTGAATTATGCTTGGAAGTTAATTCTTGTAAATTCATTGTATATTTTAAAGAATTAAATTTTCTTGTTTGTTTGTTTGTTTTGAAAGCTACTCAGGTCAATTTTCATACATATATAGTTGATAAAGTCTTTTGAATAAAATGATGAAAGGATACCTAATTAATCAAAGAATATAGCCACACAGAAGAATTTCCCACTTATGAATAACATAGAAAATGGAATACGTAGGAGGAATAAAAGATAACATAGCCTAAAGTATTCATACATCAACCCCAATAAAAATGTTTTGAAAAAAGTATATATACCTGCCTCTGATTCAAGAAAATGTGAATTTATGATATTAGTCTAATGTGGAAACAAATGATTCAATTTATTTAGAAAGTTCATTTAATAAATTTTTAGTATAAAAGTAAAGACATTAATAAGGGCCCAGAGAATAAAGAAAAATATCAGTTCAAATAAGAAGTATATTAATTTAGTAAAACATAAAAACTATAAATATTTTAGAAGATAAAAGCAAAAAGTAAACAAATATAAAGAATAAAGGAGAAAAATTTCATAATTAAAATTACCTTTCATGATTGTTCAGTAGGTGGAGGTATAGGCAAGTCACCTGTATTGTTTAGTTATCATTATATAAACATTTTTAAAAGCAACATTATAATGTTCCCATACATGTAATCACTTCTAACAGTTTATTGTTGCACAATATTTGTTTAGCTGTGCAAAAATGTGTTGCATTTTTTAATTGTCTGGAAGATGTGCTGCTTTCTTGCTTGCCTAAGGCAACTAATTAGTCTAATTAAAAAATGATCACCTCAACTGAAAAATGAATTAACAAACTGTGATACATCTACAAAATGAAGTATTACTTAGCAGTTAGAAAAAATGATATCCTAAAATTCGCAGGCAAATGCATCAATTTGGAGACTATCCTCCTGAGCCATGTCTCAGAAACCCAGAAGGATAAGCAGGGTATGTACTCACTCATTAGTAGATGTTATTAAAAACAAAACAAAATAACAAATAGTAATGGAAAACACAAAAGATTTCTGAAAATACACATTACTACAGCAAGAGAAGTGAATGAATAAATCAAATTTCTTTTGACTTATTGCAGAAAGAACATACACTCAAATTCTATTTTCAAATGCTTAACAAGAAAAGATTATCTATAGTAATAAAAGATATTCATTTTTAAAAAGATGATCACCATATATCTACTAAGTAGATATAGGTTGAAATTCTGAGCAAGGAGAGTAAATAAAAAGAGGAACTTAGGCCTAGGCCAGAAAGAAAATTAGACACCAGGGAGATATCAAAAAGAAGCCTGTAAGACATCAGGAAGATGTCAGGAAGAATCCAGGGTCTAGCCAAACAAAAATGGAAGAAGCAGGAAATTAGGATGTACAGAATGACATATATATATATATATATGTATATACATATATATATATATGTAATGGTTTGAGGCAAAAGTTGAATCATAGAAAAAGGTTAAATTAAGTTAAAAAGAGTTAGTGGGACAATCAAAGCTAAGGTGAGTAATGATAACTAATAAGTCACCATGTATTTCTTTTGAAGCTGCTAGAAGCCAAACAAAACTCCCAATTGCAAATGACACCCAACTTGGAATCCACATTTCCACATGGGGTGTAAGAAAGCAGAAATCAGAAAACAAACAAACAAACAAAGATCAGCTCTTTTAAGAGGTACTTCTTTACAGCAGAGCAACCAGCACACTAAGTAGAAACAGCAAGCTAAGTAAAAAGTCCTGTCAGAGTGCAGGTATCAATTTTCCAGAGCTGGACAGTTAAATGCAACTTTAGATTAAAAGCAGGTCAGAGCTTTGGCCAGGCCTACCTCTCACAGATCTGAGAAGAGGGTAGAGCCAAGAACTGGAGCCAAAGGGAAGAAGGCCATTTGCCACTTTAAGGTATGGCCCATGCAGTCAGAGAATGCTACAGGTGCACAGTAAAACAGGTCCAGACTGAGAAAGGAAAGAAAGAAAAGGGAAAAAAGAAAAATAAAAATCTTTAAACAGGTTATTGTGTGCATAGATAAGTAAGAAGAAAAGAAAATGGATATAGACAGTCATAAAAAATAAAGTTTAAAAATAAGTAATTTTTTTAAAGAGTAAAGTAATATAGAAAGAATAAGGTATGTCATTTAAAAATGGAAATTCATAGGTAGTCTTGATCAGATACAGTTCTTTGTTGACTTTGAATTTTTTTAATGCTGAAGAGTAAATGATAAGTACTGGTAGACTGGCATTGTAAAGTAATTTGTGCATTAAACCACCCTAATTTATGGATGGCTTAACTTTCAAAAAGAACTGAGAAAATGTGTTGCTTTGGGGAAGATTATACTTTTGTTTCCATAGAAAATGAAAGGCTGTGACATTTTCAAAATTAATAGAGATAAGATTTGATTGGGGGAAAATGTCCAGAAATTTTTTGCTATTGACATATAGAAATAAACACAGAACAACTCCAAGACAGTTGACATATATTCTGATCTCTAGACATGGGAACAGCTCTAAGACTAGATGAACCATGATAAATCATTTTGGTTCCAGAGTCCTCATGACTTATTATTACATGTCATCTTTTCATATGGTATAGATAAAGGTTTGGTTATATAGTCCAAACAAACTTACTAAATTGACAAATTCTTCTACCTGCTCTAACATAAAACAACAATAAAACAGTTTTGCTTGACTTGTGTATGACACACATTACATACATGTGTTGAGGGGAATATGTATGTTACCTTTGAAAGGTTGTTTAGCAAACACCAATAAAAATAGGTGGCCTTTATGATCCAGCCTATCAACGTGCCTCTGTTGCAATTTCTTCAGAGGCAAGGATTCAGAACAACTTGAGGCCTGATAGTTAAGATGGCCCAGGCTCACAGACTATCATAGCAAGGACATCAGAAAAGCTTTGCAATTTCCCAAGACATAGAGATGAAACAACAAATGTTTAATTAGTTGTCTCAGGACTTAACTAACATCTCAATTTTCTCAGGATTCCCTGGCCATGCAATCAACTCCAGACAACCTGAAGCATTCCAGAGAACAATATGTCAACGTTCCCAAGAGTTTGAGTGGGTGGTTTTAGGTCATTCAAGAGGTTATGAAAGTTTTTCATTATTTTGTGGGAATATAGAAATATTAAATAAAAAGAACTATTATTTATCTCAAATATATAACATTGGTACAGTTTTTTTTGTGTATTGATACAAATTGAAGGTTACTTTTGTTTTATCATACATCTGATTTTATTCATGTTTAAAGTATTGTACCTATGCAGCTCATTTAAAAATGTAATATTAAGTTCTAGTCCTTGAATCCTGTTATTATAAACTATTTAGGTTAAATTAAAATGCAAGTTAGTAGTTAGTCTATATCAACTAAGCTTGTAGTCATGTTAAGAATACTTTCAAGGTCAAGCAGATGTACTTTAGATAAATAGGTGATCTTCAAATACATCATACACCTAAAGTATATGACACTTAAGGTAATTAATATCCTAAGTACTTACATAAGCATTAGACATGCCTGCTCCTGACAGCACCATTCTCCTTTATAAAAAGATAATAGGCATCAAAGAACCTCCATATGGAGTTTGCTTAATTGTGATAAAGCTTGCCATTTCGGCAAGAATCTGTCCTTGCCTCAACTGCTGACAGTGTACTGTACAACCTGGACAAGCACAAGTTACAAAGGTAAAAGTTTCTCAAACTTTGCTAAGACAAGTTGGGACACTCATTTAAAAACCCTGATTCATAGAAAAATCTGTCAGCTATTCCTACAGGCAGAAGATGGACACTCCTACATTGCAGACCATTGGGTCTTTCTTTTCTATAGTTTTGGAAGTTGCTTGCTCTGAACTTCCTATTAACTCAGCTAATATTATCTCCTTCTTATATCTCTGATGGAGTTAAAGACAAGATAGTTATAGTTTTTCTTGTTACCAAATTCAGAGAAAAAACCTTATGTAAGAGATAATGTTGTGAAACATAAAAGCTTAAATTGCTTATCTCATAAAAAGATAATTTGGGGTTGATAATACAAATTAGTTTAGGAAGTATATTAGGTAGACATCTTCGTACTCACCAAGATAAAATAGATAATGAACTAGATATTATAAATGTAATTCCTACTTGATAATTTTTCTATTGTTTGCAATCTTATTATGTTAAAGATAAACTATTTCTATTTATTTAGATAAAAAGGTTAAATGTGGAATATTTGTTTAAGCCTGATACGTTTCATTTGTTAATGATCTGGAAGATTTGTTTAACTATGTACATATATGGTGCTCCTAATACAACTGATTGGTCTAATAAAAAACCTGAGGAGCCAATAGTGGGGGAGAAGGTATAGACACAACTTCTGGGAATTGAGTGTAAGTAAGGGGAGGAATGTAGTCTCAGAGTGATGCCTGGGATATGGCAGGGACATGGAGGAAAGAGAAAAGTAGGACATACAGAATCAAATAAAGGTTAAAAATACCTGAGGCAAATCACAAACAAATAGAAATAGGTTTAATTAAGGTAAAAGAGCTAGTAAGACAAGCCCAAGCTAAGGCCATATAATAATTAAAAGTAAGTCTCCGTGTCTTTATTTGGGAACTGGTTGGTGGCTTAAAGAAAATTTGAACTAAACTTTACAGCAGGCAAGCATGAATAAAGTCAATTAAAAACTAACTGAGTACTTAAGAATAGCTCATAAAAAGGTCTTTAAATGTATAATATATATAATATAATCATATATGCATATTATATCATCTGAATAGTTCTCTTCAAATTTTCATATCCCTTCTCATCACTTTATACCTGACAGGAAGTGAGATCATTGACCAAAGAAAATGATTCACTACTACTACTTTGCTAGAGCAAATGAATTTTTTACTACATTCTAAATGTATCCTTATTCCCACAGAGAAATGCAGGTACAACAACCCAGTGTCTAAGAAACCACTCTTTATGGTAAATGGAAACCATTATAAAAAAGCATACTTGGACACAATGTAGAGGCTGACAATCATGAGAACCCAGTCACATAGAAGACATCTATATCACAGATCCTACATCTATGGCTCAAGGAACATCACAAAAGAGAGGGAGAAAAGATTTTAGGAGCTAAAATATCAAAATGTCTGCTGTGAAATGTATCTTTGTAAAATGGCTGCATAAACAAGACTGGAACAATGGCAATATCAATGGTCATCTTAATGTGGAAAGGGGAAAACTTTGGCTTGTATCTTAGTTAGGGCCTCTGTTGTTGTAATGAAATACCATGATTACAATACAAGGGAGGAAAAAAGGGTTTATTCAAATTTCACTTTTACATTGTTCTTTATCACTAAATGTAGTTATAACACAAACTCAAACAGGGCAGGATCCTGGAGGCAGAATCTGATGGAGAAGCTATTGAGGGTTCTGCTTACCGACTTGCTCATCTTATCTTGCTATACTTTCTTTCTTATAAAACCCAGGACAATCAGTCAAAGGATGGCACCAGACATCATGTTCAAGGCCCTCTCCCACTGAACCCACTGAACACTAATTGAAAAATGCCTTATAACTGGATCTTATGAAGACCTTTTCTCAATGAACTTGTGTCAAGTTGAAAAACAAAACCAGACAGTATAAGTTGCATCCTTGTTGCACAAAACTTAATTTATTTTCTAATAAAAACCCAGAACTGGTATTGGAGCTGATACTAAAGGATCAAAAAGACAAAGGAACTGTGTTGTGCATCACTTCTGCATTGATGGCTTCTGGCAGGGGTGTGGGTGAGGAAAGACTTGTTTTTATTTTTTATTTTTTTAAGGGTCTGATCACAGGGAGTTTAATTATGCTCAAATAAGTAAATGAGCAGCATGAATGGGCATTTTTATAAATGAGATCATAGGAGTGGGTATGAATCTGAGAGAACTGATAACTGAGGTTGATGGGGTGCATAATGTAAAATCACCTATATATATATCAAGTGAACAAAATATTTATATTGACACTTTGTCATAATAAATTCTTGGATGATTCTCAAAAATAAGAAGCAATACCAATCCAAACCAAACAAATAAAAAACCTCCTGAAAAAAAAAAAATAAAGGACAGAGGAACAAGCCATAGCTACTTCTTACCTCTCGAAATGTCTCAAAGTAAAAAGTAAATATGTATATATGTGGCTTAAGAAATAAACAAATACCTGGTAAATCCTGTCTCTACATATCCTCAGACTGAGAGGGGAAGCAAGGACTAAATGGAAGGGAAACATAAGGGATGAATTCAGTCTCATCCCACCTTATATTCCTTTCTCTGCTCAGCCTATTACTTTCTGTTTCAACTTTACTAGTGCTGGGATTAAGGGTGTGTGCCACCACTACCTGGCTCTGTTTTGCCTTGAACTTACAGAGAAGCAGACAGATTCTGGTTTGAGTGCTAGGATTGAAGGAATGTGTTACCACTGCCTGACCTCTATGGCTAAATTTGTAGCTGATCCTTTCCTCTGATCTTCCGATAATCCTTATGAAAAACACAGTAAAGTACCACACATCTTTAGCAAAATGCTATGAGAAACTACTGGCTATTGGGAGGAGAACTTTCCTCTCTCAGGGATGAGATCCATTATTGGTTATTTAATGTATAATAGTTAGCATTGAAGCCATATGTGCACAAACAGTAAGAACAGAATTTAGCATACATACATATATATGTACACATATATATGTATATATATGTATATAAATGGAAATATTAAATGTCTTTGAAACAACAGTAATCACATAAAAAGATGTTATCAACTTATCAATTAGGTTCATGGGAGGACTGAAGAAGGGTGCCTGGGAGGGCCTGAGTGGAGGCAAGAGAACACGAAAGTAACATAATTACATTTCAATTAAAAACACTTTTGAATTTCATCAAAACATGAGATGAATCTCTTTATCCACAAATTGCTTTGGTAATAACATTTTACTATAGAAGTAGAAATGCTACCATAAAAATTAAATATTATTAAATGTATGAGTAAATAGAAAAATCATGCTATATAATTGAAGTGCCTTGGTATTTTCAACTACTAGTAAAATTAGAATAGAGCAGGCTCAGTAGACATCATGGAAACAAAGAAAAATATTGTATAACAGTGATTATGTGTCAAAATTTAAAATAATGAGAAAATACAGAAAAGAAAAATTGAACAGTGGTTTTCTAAGGCAGAATAGCATAATTAGTGTCTTAGATCAAAGAGTATTAAGTTGAAGTTAAAACAAACAGAATAAATAATAAACATCTTCTCTGAAGTATCACAACTACATCTATTTAATACTACAGTATTACAGAAAAAAATAGAAAATTAAACTTTAGGTATATTCATCATTTTTGGATGATAACTAAGTTAATTTGCTTTGATGTATTAGCCATTGCACCACTTTATATCTATCAAACATTTTCTTAAATCTCTTTGTGTACATGGAAGTACAAAAGGAAATAGCAATGTAACTCAAGTGTAGCAATCAACACCATTTTATATAAAACACATGCTTACTGTGGGATATCATGATTGTTGTTATCTACAGAGAATGACAGTACAAAAGTAAAAGGTAACATGATGAGCAGCTGTTCCATGGAAAGGTGTTCCTTTAAAATTCATTTAAAGAGTATTTAATATGCTGGTGAGAAAGGCAAAGAAACTAGAGATAATTATAGTTATAAAAATGAAAAAAATCAGCAATGTGGCAGAGTATATTACATTATACTCAAAGACTGATAGGGAAAACAAAGGGCACAGGCAGTGCTAGTAAGAATGAAAAAATTGTATTATTGATAGAAATATTATGATTTGAGATAAATAGAAATGTAATAAAATGTATCACAAGGTTCAGAAATGAAGACTGTTCTTAGGAGAATAAAACTGAAGACACCATAAATTAATGAAGAACTAAAGCACCATGTTAGGAGTAAAGAGGGTGACTATGATTTAACTCATGTCAAATGATCTGAAGTAACATGGACATTACAAATGTGCCACTCTCTCAAATTCCTTATTTATTACTGTGGACCTCACTTGGAGTCAGCATTTCTATTCCTTTCATTTAGACTGACCTTAACACTATATTAAGAAAATAAGTTTGAAATGGCAAAGTACATCCACTCACATGCTTTGAAGGAAGATACTGTCAATGTCATCTTTTGCAATCTTGGGATATGTGCTCCAGTAAACCTGTTGTAGCTAGATGTTTTACTGGGTACAAACTGATGGATATGTTGCATAGCTAAGAATCCAAGCCCCAATCAAAAAACTTTACCTCAGCTTTTCTCTTATGCCTGCTGTATAACTATAAGACTTACTTCAGAAGTCTTGAGCATAAAAGCTTTGTTTCTATTTGAACTAAGACAATAGGAAGAAAAGACATAGAAACTAGGCCTCCAAAATGGCTTAGGCAATAAATACTATTGCTACCAAGTGATAACTCGAGTTTGTCTTTTAGATGCACATGGTAGAAAGAGAGAACTAATTTTCACAACTTGTCCTCTGACCTCCACACATATGCAAAAGCATGCACACATACACACATACATAAGCACATATGCACACATGCAAATAAAAGTAGTAATTCAAAAAAATAATAATGTCAATAAATAAAAGAAAAAAATATTTTTAAAACAGTGCTACATGAAGTTATATATATTTAAAAGATCTTGTAAAATTATGTTTATACCTATTATGTAACATATTACCTATACTTTTTATATATTTATATTGCATGTTCAGACATTTAAATAAGAAACAACATGAAGAACAACTATAAATGGTAAGAAGTCAATCTTTAAACATCTCAATATACATTTCACTGTGCTATCTCTGGGGAGATAAAGATTCAGGAGTGTAGAAAAGATTCCTAACAGCTAAATAAGGAGATACTGAGAATATAGGAACTTGGGAAAAATAGCTAACTTTCACAAATTGGTTTGTTTACCTACACCTTCTGTTCACACATAAGGAATACAAATTATGATTTATGAGCAACAGAAGGTTGCTTTACATTTCTACACAAGGTTTTCCTGGATTCAATCTGGTCTTGTGGTAAAATAATGTGGTCAAATCCTGGACACTTAGTCACATCTATAGGACTAGAGTGGACTATAACACACAGGAAGGATCTGGGTGATAATCAGCAATAAAACACCATATATGAAGACTATTGACCAGTGCCTTAGAAATTTGATGGGAAAAATTCTTATTTCCTCTTTTGCAACTGTTTCTTTAATGGAAAAACTAATTCTTTCAGAATAAGCAAATGGAAATTCTGTTGCCTTTGCAAATATATACAGAATACTTCATTTTAGTTTGAGTTAAATTAATATTGCATTTTAGGTATATATAACCAATATGTCTATCTAATAAAATATACTTAAATTATTAACTAAATCAAATGAGCCTCATGGTCCAATATTACAGAATAAAAGCACATTACATAAGTTTTACAAGTCAACAATAATATATATGTTTATATTAATTTAATTTTTAGATTTTTTATAGGTACTTTTATTAAAGACAAATAAATGTTAACTACACTAGGATTTAAATATTATTAAATAAATATTTAAAACAATAATATTGCTTTTTATAGTAGGTAAAAACAGGGTATTATAGATTTGTGTGTTTTTCTGCCTGAATGACATACACATTCTTACAATTTATACACATCACATATTCTTTAGGTAAGCCCAGGAGAGACAGAGAGCCAAAGATGCAGTAGAAAAAAATACATAAATTACTTAGGATAGTATATGTGTGCTTTCATAACTGAATTTTAATTTAAGAATTGCCTCTCTGTACACTTGTCCTTTTCAGAATACTTCCATTGGTTTCATCCTATATTCCGACCTCATAATGACCTTGATATCAACATTTCTTATTTTTATTATATGTATTTTAACACTGAAATTCATAAGTCATATAAGTAGTTCATTTTTGAGAAAACAAAAGTTATTATTTTTTAGTGTATTTCACTTGTTGCTTTCCTGATTTTCTATTTGTAGAGTGAATAATTGGGTGTAAGCCTGTTTGCCATTTTTAACTAATAAAAGAAATGAAATTTTCATCTTGTAATGTCATAAATGTTATTGTAGTCTTAATTTTTCATGTAATGACACAAAGCATCTAATATATGTCATTAACTAAACAGGGTGAAAAGAATAAGACAATTTTTCAGAGCCAAGGAATTTGTATCTCAGTATATTGCAATTCTAAGAAATCATGAAGCAAAGATGCTTTACATGTTAGCTAACCATGTGTACAAATAACACACTAGAAAACAGAGTTGGACTGCTTACAAGAAAAAAAAATGTCAGATTTCCTCTAAGTATTCTTTTTTTTTCTTCCTTCTTTATTTTGTATTTATCAAAAAAACAGTAAAAAGAATTTAAAAATGCCGAAGAGTTATTGTTAACTCCTCTAAGTATTCTTATGTCTATACTGTTACCATTGAATAAAATATGATTATTCAAAGACTTCCTTCTTTATACTTTGATTGTAATTAGCTTTGCTGTTTATTTTTATAAGCTTATATACAAATTTCTTCATGTTTGCTGAGTTTATTGTGTAGATTTATATAGCCAACCTTCAGAGTTTGCTTGAAAAAATTTATATTTTAATAGTATTCCATTTATATTTGAATATATTTTCTAGCTGTTTTTATCAAAGCATAAAGGCTTAATTAATACATTATAAAATAAACACTGTGAAACATTGTTATTTGTTAATAATAAGCATAATACCTCTATGCATACTATGCTGTATTATATATGTCATATCTCTTATCTATTATACATTATACATCATATACTATGCATCATTCATTAATTATAAATTATATATTATATGTGTATAACAAAAATTAGGCTATGAATTTGAAAATGAGTATATGGGATAGTTTAGAAAAAGGAGAAGGAAGAGGAAAATGATATAATATATTGTGATAAAATATAATAAGTGCTCAATATTTTTAGCCATCAGAGAAATACAAATCAAAACTACTTTGAGATAACACCTTACAACTATCAGATTGGCTCAGATAAAAGACACAGATGACAGCCTATGCTGGAGAGGTTGCAGAGCAAGGGGAACACTCCTCCATTGTTGGTGGGAGTGTAAGCTTGTTCAGCTGCTGTGGAATGAAGTATGGCAGTTTCTCAGAAAACTGGGAATCAATCTCCCCAAGAATCCAGCAATACCACTTCTGGATGTATACCCTAAAGCTGCACATACGCATTCCAAAGGCATTAGCTCAACTATGTTCATAGCAGCATTATTTGTAATAGCAAGAACCTGGAAACAACCTAGATGCTCCTCCACTGAAAAATGGATTAACAAATTGTGGTACATCTACACAATGGTGTACTACTCAGCAGTAAGAAAAATGATATCCTAAAATTTGCAGGCAAATGAATGGATTTGGGGAATATCCTCCTGAGTGAGGTATCACAAACCCAGAAAGATGAGCAGTGGATGTACTCACTCATTAGTGGACTATAAACAAAAGAAAATGCAAACCATGCCCTAGCAGCAAACCTTAAACACTGAATAGCTTGGGATCTGAAACACCTTGGACCAGCAACTGGGAGCCTACTCCGTCCAGAGAAACACCTGATTCAGTCTTGATGTTGGGATGAGAAAAGCAGATCTGCCAGAAGTGGAAGCTGAACTAAGCCATATTGAGACCTTGGGAACTTCTGCCTTTGCTGGGGAGGAGAAAAAGAGATGTGGAGAAGAGAGAGTGACTCAAAGGAGCAGGAGGGGGAAGGCAACTTGAACAAGCATGTACATGGATTAAAAAATATAACTTTATTCATAATAAAAAATATATTTCTATTAGCTAGCTTTAAAATGCCATTACACTTTATCATTCTTTCATAGAATTCAATAGCAGAATTCTATAGAACTATACACTTTTCTTTTGCTGTTCTAATCTGTTAGATTATCTTTCTCAAGGTATATAAATTCTATTTTATCACATGGTGTATAAAAAATATGCTTACATTCTGTTCTTGCCCCAGTTTTCATCTCTAAATCTGAGAAGGTATTGTTCACTGAAACACATTCAGCTCTTAAAGACACATACCAAAAAAATAAATAAATAAATAACAGGAGAATAAACATCATTATACGGAGACAAAAGTCTGATCAGTCCTACGAAAATTCTCATTGGTACATTGGTTTAAATGTGAATGAAGGAAAAGATTAGAGAGATGAGTAGATGCATCTAAAACTGTTCTTTCATGGCAAAATCCAGGCTACGAGAGCTTACATCTCGTAGCATATTATTTTTAAAAGCTTTTCTTGTATTATTTATAATTATAATACCTTATATCATTCATTGCTTTTTCTCTGTCCAAACTACTCCTACACTACTTCTTTTTTTCTTTCAGAATTATAATCTATTTTGCAATGTTACATTTATATAAAATATGTTATATTCCTAAGTATTATATTTAATTACAAAAGAATAACTCACTCAGTGTGTAAAATATTATTTCTTTGTAACACAACAACTGGTTATCTAATACCAAATAGTTATCCTTAAAACATATATGCAAATAGCATATATCATTCAATAAACACTGGAAAGGAAAGAGTCTTCTCTGCCATATCATTCTACTCTCGGTTCCAGAGCTGCCCTTCTCTTTATCTTCCCTTTTATTTTATGTCTCATTTAAAAGTCTAAATAAATACAAATTTAATTTTTGACTCTTCTGTCCTCTAAATTTTTCTCTTTTAATATATTGGTCTGTGACTGCAATTTTACCACAGTCACAACCAGCACGCAAGACAATGCATTGGACTATCTTTCAGAATTATAAACACACACACACATCACAGACAAATATATATTCCATAGCTCACAGATTTATCCTGTAATATAATAAGGATTAAATTTCTCATTTTGCATTTTATTTCATATAATTGTGTAATTGACTGTAATATTGTTGAGAAAAGATTTTTCTAACACCAAGTGATAAGAAAATGTCTTTCTATATTCTGTGAATATCATTTTTTAAATAAAGGGGTTGTTTTGGCCTATGGCGGTCACTGGATGAATAGGAAGAGTAATCAGATCATATATAGGAGTAGGGCAGAGTCAGGAGGGAGACGATCCAGCCACCATCCTTACTTGATGCAAGATTAACAAAATGGGTAAACCACAGGCCACATTGCAAGACAGAATAATGGAAATGGGTTGAATCAAGTGAAAGAGCTAGCTAGCAATGTGCCAGACACATAGGCCAAACAGCATGTAATTAATATAAGCGTCTGAGTCATTTTTGTGGTGGCTAAGCAGGGCAGGAAGGTCGGGAACTTGAGATTTGGCACTGCAGGTCTGCAGGTCTGTAGGAGTCTGGGACTGCAGGTCTATAGTCCTGGATCCACGCTGGATGAGCTCAGAAATCTTTTGTTACAATCAAATTTTAGTGCTAAAATTCATGAGAATTTTGATGCAAATTCATTACATACCAATTTTCTCTGATATACAATTGATTTATAAAACCTGTACGCAGGCATATGAGTTTCATGTAAATATCTTACAGTGAAACTGTGTAGAAAACGAAAATACTCAGTCCCAGGCAGTGGCAACACTGACTCTTCATCCCAGCATTGGTAGGCAGAGGCAGGAAGATCTCAGTGAATTTCAGGCCAGCATGGTCTACAGAGGTAGTTCTAGGACAGCTTGGGCAAAACAAACAAACAAACAAAATACCTGCTTTAGGAGAGGAGAGAGTGACTGAGTGGGGTGGGAGGGGGAAGGGAGTTTGAACAAGGGGATGTATGGATAAAAAAATGAGCCTTTATTTATAATAAAAAAAATAAAATAAAAAAGTCAAAAGGCAAAGAAAATGCATATCAACTTGCCAAGCTAAGAAAGATTTGGCAGACAAAAGTAAAGATCCTAGCAAAGATGTGCTTGGCAAACAGTAAGTTTTATTAGAGTTACTTATAGGAATATGGCTAAGGATTGGTTATTGTAGTAAAAATGGCTGAAAGAGAGCTTATGCACCAAAATCCAGCTAGCATAGATGGCAGCTCTTAAAAACTGAAAGCACAGACCGCAGGAGAAATTTAATAGGTCTGAGATTGTGCTTTCCAGATCGCTTACGATTCCTGTCTCCTACAGGCAGTCTTTAATATTTACTTTGGGGGACCAAAGGGATCAGTGAATCTGGTCATTTTCAAGGACTTCCTAAATCTATTTTGAGTTTTTTACCTTCTGTTTTAACTTAAGAAGCTTCCTAGGATCTAGTAATCACATGTGGGGGAAAAAAAAGTGCTATACAACAATTGGGAAGATATACTTGTGGTACTATGTGATATACTAGTTTTGTTTGTTCATTTTTTTCCTTTTTTCCCTTTTATTTATTTTGCATAAAGTCATATTTTTTATTCACTTATCCCCTTTTTCAAACCCCTTTCCCCTTTGGCCCCTTCCAATCAATCTCTCTTCTCCACATCACTTTATCTCCTCTCCAGTAAGGACAGGAGGTCCCAAGATCCCAATGTGACTTAATTCAGCTCCCACTCCTGGTACATCTGCTTTCTTCACCCCAACATCACCTAGGTCAGGTGTTCCTCTGGAGGGAGTGGGCTCCAAGGTGCCAGTCCAAGGTGTTTCAGATGCCAAGCTGTTCAGTGGTTGTGGCTTGCAGCTTGGACATGGTTTGCTTTTTGCTTTTTTGTTTATAGTCCACTAATGAGTCAGTACATCCCCTGCTTATAATTCTGGGTTTGTGATACCTCACTCAAGAGGATATTCTCCAAATCCATTCATTTGCCTGCAAATTTTAGGATATCATTTTTTTTTCTTACTGCTAGTAGTACTCCATTGTGTAGATGTATCACAATTTGTTAATCTGTTCTTCAGTGAAGGGACATCTAAGTTGTTTCCAGGTTCTTGCTATTACAAATAATGCTGCTATGAACATAGTTGAGCTAATGCCTTTGGAATGCACATGTGCATCTTTAGGGTATATGCCCAGAAATAGTGTTGCTGGCTCTTTGTGGAGTTTAATTCCCAGTTTTCTGAGAAACTGTCATACTGCATTCCAGAGTGGCTGAACAAGCTTACACTCCCACCAACAATGGAGGAGTGTTCCCCTTTCTCTACAACCTCTCCAGCATAGGCTGTCATCTGTGTTTTTGATCTTAGCCATTCTGACAAGTGTAAGGTGTTATCTCAAAGTTGTTTAGATTTGCATTTCTCTGATGTCTAATGATGCTGTGCATTTTTTCAAGTGTTTTTCAGGCATTTGTAATTCTTCTGCTGAGAAGTCCCTTTTTAGTTCTGAACCCCAGACATTAAACCACACACCAATGAACATCTATTTTTGACAAAGAGGTCAAAAATATTCAATGGAAAAAATAGTATCTTCAACAAATTGTGTTGGCATAATTGGATGGCAGTATGTAGCAAAATGCAAATAAATCAAAGCTTATCACCTTGCTCAAAACTCAAATCCAAGTGGATCAAAGTTCTAAACATAAAACCAGCTATGCTGAACTTGATAGAAAAGAAAGTGGGAAATTCCCTCCAACGCACTGGCACAGGTGACTACTTCCTAAATATTATACCCGTAGCATAGACACTAAAAACAACCATCAATAATTGGGACTTCCTAAAACTGAGAAGTTTCTGTCAGGCCAAGGACATAAAATGGCAGCCTGCAGAATGGGAAATGATTTTCACCAACCCAACAAGTTACAGAGGACTGATGTCTAAAATATATAGTTCTCTAAGATCTCAAAAATCTTAGAGTCCAAAACCTTGAATAACCCAATCAAAAAATGTTTGATTATCTTATCAAAGGGAGGCAACTTTGGGTAAGCTTATATTTTTCTTATAGAGGTTAAGATAGTAAAAAATATTTTTTTTTACCTGTTAGTACATTATATAATTTATTTTCAGTAAATTCTCAAATAAATTCATTTTATTTTCAAATACTTAAATATATGAGCTTTGGCTGTTATGCTTAAGAAACATGTTCATTTATACATCAAATGCAAAATAAACATAAAATTACAAACTTCTTACAAGGTATCCGCATTCTTTCTGAAATTGATAAGCAACGATAAAAGATAATATGTTTCCTTAGTTAAACTAAAATAAATATGTATTTGAGTAAATGGGTTTTAATAACCATATGGATATTTATATGCACATATATATTTACATATATACCAAATATTTTCAATGGAAATATCAACAAATTGTCAATGGAATAATTGTAGAGCCAATTATGAAGAATAGTCTTTAAAATTTTTTTTTAAATTTTTAAAAAAGATCTTTTTTTTTCATGTAACCCCTGCTTATCCTCCCTTTTCTTCTCCCAGTCCCTTCCAGTCCACTCTCAGGCTCTCCCCATTGAATCATCCTATCCTCTCCACAAAAAGGGCAAGAAATTCCAAGGTGGGTCAGCTCAGAGTGGCATATCCACTCCTCACAAGTCTGATTCCCTCATCCCAATATCAGAACTGGGTTAGGCGCTCCTCTGCAGCAAGGCTCCAAGGTGCCAGTCCATACACAGCAACACAGGCTTGTCCCACCTCTCTAAGCTCCTCATACTACGCTACCCATGCCAATCGAGAGTCGCCTACTATTGGAAGACCTAGGTTCTTTTCCTGATGGTTCTCCAGTGGCTGTTCTCGATGCAGTGAGATTCCTAGAGCTTCAGCGAGCCATATCTGTGGGTCTCCTCATAATCCCTATCCCCTTGTTCATGCAGACCCTCCTCTCCCCCTCTCCAGCTGGACCTGGAGCTTGACCTGGTGCTCAGCCATGGCTTTCTCTCTGCCTCTGTCTCCATTCATTGTTTTATGTAGTTCGATGATGGTGGTAGTCATAGGGTCATCATTAATTTGATTGATTATACGGGAAGTCCTATTTGGGCATCCCCTCTACTATTGATTGGAGACCTAGCCAAGGATATCCTGTGAGTTCTTGGAAGTTTCCCTAGTACCAGGCTTCTTTCCAACCCCACATTGTCTTCCTCTATCAAGATATCCATCTATTTATTCTCCTTCTTTGTTGTTCCTCTCACTCAACAATCTCCTCTCATGATTTGTTCCCACCTCTCCATGGTCGCTACATGTCATGATCCCAATTTGATAAGGCAATCTCTTTTTCTCTTAAGAAGGATAATCTTAAAATAGTGATTTATTTATATTAAGAAAAGAATGCAGTCTTCATTTTGGTTGTCCTATCCAGAAAGATAAGATGTGTTATGTTATATGCACTGCCAACAAAAACATTATCAGCAGGTTGTTCATTTATATATATATATATATATATATATATATATATATATATATATATTCTTTCTATATATACATATGCATATGTGTATGTAAGAAATATAATCACTGAAAAAGTAGCTATTTAATTGATATTGGAATGATATAGGAGGGTTCTGAGAGAATATAACTAAAAGAAGTTGGTCACAGGAAAGCGGAGAAAGTGATGTAATTCTATTTCAATTAGAAAAGATATTAAAACTTTTTAAAAATCAAAACCAAAGTCATTTATTTTTCACACACAAAGAATATAAAACATCACTTAAGGATAATTAGCTCTCAACAACACTTCCTTTCCTTTGATCAAAAATAATGTCAAAATAACATTGAAAATGATTATCATGATAATTTGCTGAAAATAGAAATTTATGACATCAATGCCACTATAAAATGAATAATTATAATTTATAGTGTCAAAGTTAGTTCTAAGCCTTCTAGTTTTCAAATAACCATAATAAATTAGTTCTGTTTGACTTCAAAAAAGAAATGTTATTATTCTAATTTAAAATGTTATTTTTTAAATTATTTCTTTTATTTTTAAGAATTATAATATAATAAAATGATTTGCTCTTTCATTTACTTCCCACAAAACTTCTCATATATACCTCCTAAATCTTTTCAAATTAATAATCTCATTTTGCATGAGACTATATATGTGACACACGTATATACACATATATGCACACACATATATAAATGCACATGCATGTCGAAATCTACCTCTCTATATCTATATTTAAATACATATATACAACCTTCTCAATCTGAATAATGTTTCTTGTGCCTATCCTCTGTTAAGACCACACCAATTGGTAATATATCAAATTATTAGTCCTGAAAGTACATACATTGATTTATAATTTATCTATCAAAATAAAAAAAAAGACACCTGGGTTAAATGAAAGGAAGCATGTTAAAAAATTTACTAAAGATAATAATTCCAATTCTTTAATTTTATAGTGGCATGTATCCAAAGAAAAGAAATAAACCACATAAGCCACTTCATTAATTCTTGGCTCAAACAATTATTCTGAATAGCAATCTTATGCTTACTTCTGACTTCCAAATTGGCTTCCATGGAATGGAATAATCATTGGTGCTGAACTAAATTCAACAATGATTATATAGCCTCCTAATTTTGAAAATAATTTCAAAATTATTTAATATATTTAGTGAATGAATTAATCTTTTCATTTACAATCTATATATTGTAAATAACCCTAAATTACTCATTTTGTTTGTCTTTATAAAGAGAGTTTGGGTATATTTTTTTAAAAGTTGCAGAATAAATTTTGTTGGTCATTGAAGATTTTAAGAACATATTGAGAAATGTAGCTCATAATTTCTTTATCATTCTCAATGCATTTAATGTTTGATTATTACATGGTAAATATACACATATTTGTATAATATTTATAACATATATAATTATACATGTTATTGTACATTCAAAGTCCTTCTCTACAAGCAATAATTTTCTTAGGGCAAATAGTTTTGTTTCTCAAATTTAATCAAACATTAAATACATTGAGAATCATAAAGAAATTATGAGCTACATTTCTCAATATGTTCTTAAAATCTTCAATGACCAACAAAATTTATTCTGCAACTTTTAAAAAAATATACCCAAACTCTCTTTATAAAGACAAACAAAATGAGTAATTTAGGGTTATTTACAATATGTAGATTGTAAATAAAAAGATTAATTCATTAATTCATTCATTAAATATTATTTCATTCAATAAATATATATTTTGATTATTGCTTTCATCATCACACCTTCCAGTTATCCCCCACTAACTTTCCCTTGTGGATCCAATCTCACTTTGTTTTTATTTTAAAAAAAACATTAAGCGATAATAATAAAATAAGATATAACAAACCTAATAAAATGGGATATGAATAAACAAACAGAAATAAATGGCAAAAAAAGGCCCAAGAAACAGATCTAGGCACAGAGAGCTATTTGTTCACACATTCTGAAATTTCCTAAGAATACTAATCAGAAAGACATGATATATATAAAAAGACCTATATGATAAAAGAAAAAATATCATTTATTATAAAATATTAATATAATATATATAATTCATGAAATAAAAAATAAGATAACAAAATTTAAGTTCTAACATTAACACAATATTTTAAAATAAAAATATCAATGATGACTTTGAGTTTGGTTTCTGTTGCCCCTTTATGGCTTGGCATGCAACAGCAGCATACACTTAGGAGAATAATTTGTTTCTATAGTAATACTCCCTAAAAATAAAATTACAGTTTCATTTGAAAGTGGATATCAATTGCAGGCACATTCTGAATTAGGAATCTGTGCATGCATCCACTTCTCCTTTCAGCTCTAGGAACATACCAGATGCAGATCAAGGCAGACCATGTTCATACTTTCTCAGTTTTTGTAAGTTCACATGTGCTTTGATTTTATTGATTTGAAGTGCTTTGTTTTCTTGTTGTCCTTCCTGCCTCTGGATCTTAATTCTTTCTGTATCCTCTTCTGTGAAGTTTCCTGAGCCTGAGGGGGCCCAAATGGAGACCTACTGTTTAACACTGAATGTTCTGAATCTTTTCTTCTATGCATGATGTCTGGGTTTGGGTCTCTCTATTTGTTCCCATATGCTGGAAGAAGATTTTCTGAAGATATCTGAACTGGAAACTGGTCTACATACACAGCTTTGTGCCACACTGAATGAACTAGCATTTCTTGCAGGCAGGATACCATTGTAGATCAAAGGGATTTTAACAAGGTTATTCAAGAAATATTCATGGGGATTGTATTGAATCCTTAGATTGATTTTTGTAAAGATGTACACCATGGATGTCTTTCCATATTCTGATGGTTTCTTCAGTGTCTTTCTTCAAATAATTTAATTACATGATTTGCCCTTTCATTTGCTTTCCACAAAACTTCTCACATATACCTCCTGAATCTTTTCAAATTCATAATCTCATTTTGCATGAGAATATGTATGTAGCACACATACATACACATATATGCACACATATATAAATGCACATGTATATCGAAATCCACATATCTATATCTATCTTTTAAATTCAGTATACCACCTTCTCAATCTGGAAAAGGTTCCTTGTGCCTATCCTCTGTTAAGATAACACCAATTGGTGATAAATTAATTAGTTTATTAGTTATCGAGTTATTACTTCTTAAAGTATTTTCTTTTAGTACAAGTGTTTCAATTGAGTAGTTTCCCCAAGGTAGTTTGTATGATTCTTCAGATTTCAACAATGTGTTATTAGGTACCCTTTGTCAATTCTAATTTTGTTAATATGGACATTCTCTTTATACCTTTTATTTAATTTGTAAAGTATTTGTCAATCCTACTAAATTCCTCAAAGAACAAACTCTGTTTTATTGATATTTTAAAATTATTTTTGGTTTTAACTTATGCTCAGACATATGTTTGACTATTTTTTGGCATCTGCTGCTTTGGATGTGATTTCATCTTCTTGTTCTAGAGATATCAGACATGCTATTATATTAGTGGAACCCTATTTCACCATTTATGATAACTACCTTTTTAATCTTCAACTCTATGGAGAAAGAAACATGTCCTATTTTACCTTTCATATTGGAAAAAAAACCTCTTTAAACAATACATTATACAAAAATTGTCTGTTTCACTTAAAACCGTTCTTTATTTTTAAATGTTTGTAATGGCATGTAAGAAGCCTGAGAAAAGCTTGCTTCAGCTGGTGATAAATAGAATCTTAAGGGTTGTGTTCCTAACTACTTCTTGCCAGAGCCAACCTAGGTCTGAGCCTGGGGGCCTTAAGGAGAGTAGAGTCTCGATACAACATTCTTAGAGACCTAGAGACCACCACCTACATCCATCATTCCAGTGAACCAAAATACTTTCCACTGTATGGAAAGAATATCAGGGAAAAAATATTTAAGGTATTCCTTTCCTTAATAAAAATGAATGTTCTTGTTTCAACATGTTCCCAGAGGTTGTGTCATTGCTTCTGTGCCATCTTTGCCTCCTCCCCTAAGGACAAAAGCAGGATCCCAGCATAGAAGCAACCCTTACTCCTGATGCCAAACCAGGCCCACCCCAACAAATTCTTCTTTTTAAAGCTTTCTATTTAATTAATATTGATTTTATTGGTTATCTCATATGGTCAAAATGCACTTAAATAATTATTCAATATACTTAGTCGTCAGAGAAATGAAAATCAAAATGATTCTAATAACGTATCACACCTATATGAATGTCTAAACTCAAAGATACTGTTGGCAGGTTGTATTGGAGAGAACATGGAGTAAGGAGAATAGTTATCCACTGTTAATGGTAGTGTAATCTTCTACAGAAACTTTAGAAATCAGCATGGCAGTTTTTAGAAAAATAGGAAGCAATCTACCTCAAGACTCAGCCATACCAATCTTGGGAATATACTCAAACAATACTCAATCATACCACAAAAATCTCTCTTAATTGCCTGGGGATGCAGCTCATAGTACTTGTCTGACACTCAAGAGGAATTCATTTGATCCTCCGAAATTCACAACTGGTCATAGTAGTTCATACCTGTAATCTCAGACCACATGAAATAGAAGTAGGAATATCAGAAGTTCAGAATCACTCATTATTGGTGGCAGTACAAATTGGTACAGCTATTTATAATAGCCAGGAAATGGAAACAACCTAAATGTCCTTAACAAATAACAATGTATAATGATGAAAAAAATCCTACTGTAACAAAATGTAATTTGAAGGTAAATAAATGGACCAGTAAGAGATTATATTGAGTGAGATAACACAGACAACATATTTTGGAGATCTTAACTTCTCAGAGTAAGTATTTAACATGAAGTTACCAAGAAACCATAGAGTATAAAAACATATGCAGGTCAGAAAAAAATAGCAGTATATTGGTGATATGAACTGTGAAGAAAAGTAATGGGAAGGAAGCCCCAAGTGGAAGGAGGGAGGTGAGGTCAGAATGAGGGGAAAGGGACAAGGGCTAGGCCAAATCTCAAGGAATTATATTTTTATTTTCCTAAAAGTACACAGATTATCAAACAGTATGGTATCTTCAATTTCATCAAGAAATGAAGATGCCATCTATTGCATTTTCCTGCAATTATCAGTTTATGAATACACATTGAGTATAAAAGTAAAAATAGCCAAATACATTTTGAATAAATATATTTATTAAAACTATTTCCTTGAGCACAATCTAATAACATCAAAATAATTTAAAACAGCATGTTAAACCATGTGGACTGACTATAATCTCTCAGGAAGCACCATTAAAATCAGGAACTAGACAAGGCTGTCCCCTCTCTCCTTACCTGTTCAATATAATTTTCAAAGTTTTATTCAAAGCAATGAGAGAACAAAAGGAGAGTAAGGAGATACAAATTGGAAAAGAAGGAATGCTATGTCTGTTTGGAGATGATATGATTATATACATAAGTGACTCACAAAATTCTACCAGGAAACTTCTACAGCAGATGAACTACTTCAGCAATGTAACAGAATACAAGATACTCAAAGAAATTAGTAGCCATCCTATAAACTAATGATAAAAGGGCTGAAAAAGAAATAAGGGAAACATAACCCTTTATAATAGCTGCAAGTTGCATTAAATACCTTGGGGCAACTATAACCAAAGAAGTAACAGGATAATAGCTACAGGGTATTAAATACCTCAGGGTAACTATACCCAAACAAGTAACAGATCTGTTTGACAAAAATTTTAAATCACTGAAGAAAGAAATTGAAGAGAATGTAAGAAAATGGAAAGATTTCCCATGTTTCTAGATAGGTGGATCAACATAGTAAGAACAGCAGTCTTACCACAAACAATCTACAGATTTAATATAATTCCCATCAAAATCCCAGCATAATTTTTTACAGACTTTGAAAGAACAATACTCATTTGTTCTTTCATTTGGAATAACAGGAAAGCCAGGGTTTCCAAAAAAATTTCTTCAACAAAAGAAACTCAGGAGGCATCACCATCCCCGACTTCATATAGAGGGACAGTAATAATAACAGCTTGGTACTGGCATAAAAACAGACTTATGGGTTAATGGAATCAAATTGAGGATCCAGGCATTAACCCAAAAACATATGAACACCTGATCTTTGACAAACAGGCCGCAAATATTCAATGGGTAAAAGGTAGTATCTTTAACAAATGATGTTGGCATAACTGGATGGTAGTGTGTAGAAAAATGCAAATAGATCCAGGCATATCACCCTGCACAAAACTCAAATCTAAGTGGATCAAAACTTCAACATAAACCTAGCTACACTAAATTTGATAGAAAAGAAAGTGAGAAATACCCTCCAATGCATTGGCATAGGTAACCACTTCCAAAATATAAAACCAGTAGCACACACAATAATCAGTAAATGGGACCTCCTGAAACTGAGAAACTTCTTTAAGGCCAAGGACACAGTCAATAAGAAAAATGGCAGCCTATAGAATGGGAAATGATTTTTAATACCCTACAAGTGACAGAGGATCGATGTCTAAAATATAGAGAGAATTCAAGAAACTAAAGCCCCAAATCCAAAATAACCCAATTTAAAAATGGGGTTCAGAACTAAAAAGGGAATTATCAGCAGAAAAATTACAAATGGCTGAAAATCACTTAAACTGTTGAACATCTTTAGCCATCAGAGAAATGGAAACCAAAACAACTTTGAGATACCACCTTACACCTGTCAGAATGGCTAAGATTAAAAATACAGATGATAGCCTATGCTAGAGAGGATGTGGAAAAATGGGAACACTCATCCATTTTTGTTGGGAGTGTAAGCTTGTTCAGCCAGTCTGGAACACAATATGGAGGTTTCCAGAAAATGGGGAATCAATCTCCCCAAGGATCCAGCAATACCACTTTTAGGCATCTACCCTAAAGACACACATTTGCACCCCAAAAGCACTAGCTCAACTCTGTCCCTAGCAGCATTATTTATAATATCAAGAACCTGGAAACAACCTAGTTGCTCCTCAACTGAGGAATAGGTTAGCAAACTGTGGTACATCTACACAATGTTGTAGTTCTCAGGAGTAAGAAAAAAATATCCTAAAATTTGCTGGAAAAAAATGGATGGAATTGGAGAACTTTCTCCTGAGCAAGTTATTGCAAACATAGAAAGAGAAGCAGGCAATCCACTCACTCCTTAGAGGACTTTAAAAAAAAAATGCCATTGTATACAAGAGCTCAAGGGTAGAAAATAGCTAAAAGGCACAGTGTTTCACTTCTACATTGATGGCCTCCGGCAGGGGTGTGGGTGAGAAAGGTCTCCTTTCTTTAAGGGTATGGCCACAGTTAGTTTAATGCTCCAGTAAGTAAAATGGGCAGCGCGAATAGCAGATCAAAAGAGTGGGCATGAAACTGAAAGACTGACAACTAAGTTTGGTGGGGTGCACGATGTAAAATTACCAAACAATAAATAAAAACATGCAAAAAATATGCTGGATCTTAAAAAATACAGATTCTTTCTTGAAATTAAGTGTTTTAGTTGACACCTATGTCTCGACTTTTTAATTGACGCTCTACTAGTTTCCAGATAATTACACTTCTACTACATGTCTGATTTCTCAGAGAGGATCACATGTAGGAAATTTATTGGTTTTTAACCTAATCTCTCCCATAAAACTCTATCTGTACAGTTTCTCAGCTCAGTAAAATTTAAGGTGGAGATCTATTATATATATATATATGATATATATATATGTCTGTATACATATATTTACTAACCTCAATTCATACAATTCCTATTTTGACCCCCTGTGAACTGCTTCCATACGTTTAATTACTACTCAGACATTTTCTGTGGCTTTAATTCTGGGATCCTTCAGTCATTTTGCTGTTAGATATATATAAGTTACAAGTGAAGTTATTGTTTCTGAATTATATCTTTGAGGGACTGAACAGATCTTTCTTGGAACTGCTTATTTAAATGATTAGAATAAAGGGAAACAGAATGCTTTTAGAGAAAGATATTCCAGTAAGAATTGAAGTTTAACAAAATGTGTCACGATGCTTGGTAATGCCACCAATAAAAAGAATAGAAACATTCCACTACAGCTTTCTTGAATGGGTAATAAAGTTTGCATTTGATTTTATTTTACATTCAATTGTGACCATATTAAGAAAGTATATAAGAATTCAGGAACTTTTACTTTGATGCATGTTGATAATTGAAGATAAAAATATCCATGGTATTGCTTGAGGCACCCATCCAGTGGAGAATTAATGAATAGGTGCAACTATAGCAGTAGTATCGATTTAGAAGCAAAATATGAGCTTTTATTAAACTAAAATTTAAATGGCAGTATCTAAGTGGAACTAAAATTAGACCCACTTGAGATAAAGTAATAACTCCTAAATTCACTTATCACCTGAAGACGTTAGCATATGAGACAGATAAAAAAATAGGTATTATTTCTTAGCTTCTCCTGTTATTTTCCACAATGACTTTTTCAATATTACTTCTGGAATGGCAACTCACGTCCAATTATTCTTCATCACTCCAAAAACAAGAGGCCTTTCCATGTGTTTAGGTTTGTAAATTAGTAACAGAGCAATTCTTCCATAACTTGGACTCATGTAGATTTCTTTTGTTCTTTTTGGCTACCAGCATTTATTTAATTTATTTTTCATCAACTTCCTTTGTATAAAAATTTTGTGATGCTGCAGCCATACACCACAGTGGCATAGTGGTGAATGTGATGACCATAGGGTATCAATATATTGGTAGAAGCTCACTTCTCTTTCCTTTAAAAAAAAGTTCTATATGTCCTTTTTTTGTCTTGTAGGCTCTCATCAGTCACGATTCTATTTCCTGAATGACATTGCTATGACTTTTAAGTTTTTCCTTGTCTGACTGACCTATTAAAATGATAATAAATATATATCTTGAGAAATTTATATATTAGTAAGTTATCAAAATTTCTTCGCAAGAATGCTCATTTTAAAAACTGGATAATGAACAGAACTAAACTTAGTATAGATAAGTATAGTAAATTATATTATGTTTAAGTTGTAAGAGACTATCTGAAACTCAATTAATTATCAGTCAAGCACCCACTATTTGTTTAAAATTAACGGATAAATCCAGGTCTCTGCCTTGTATATATTATCACACTTAAAAATTAGGCCAAAGTCTATCTGTAGCCTATAAAGATATGTCTACACTACCTTGCCTTAGTCAGTCAGTAAACATAATTGTCTACAATGTTGGGTGTAGTTCTGAATAATGTCCAATTTAGGTGATACTTCTTAACAAACTCTGATAAATTTGATATTTAGAATTTTTAAATTCTAAAACATATGAAGATTAGGTTAATAATTTCTCTTAAGTACTTCTCAAATTTGACCCTTTAATTCTTTCCGAGTCACATAAATTTTTTTTGGCTTTCCTGATAAAGGAAATAATTACATTTCCTTTCCAGGTTTCATTATAAACTCCAAAATATAAATATTACTAAGTTCACTGTAAATTACATTTCCTCAATCTACCGTTTTTATAAAACAAATCTGTAATAATTTTTTCTCAATTTCTTAAAACATTTGTGAATTATTGGTTCACTTCTTTTCAATAGAATAAAAAAAGAGATGTATAAATTATTTTTTATATATAATAGTTATTCTTTTTAATAGAAAAATGGATAGATGGATGATAGATAGATGGATGGATGGATAGATAGATGGATAGATAGATGATAGTTAGATATAAGTATGTATCACTATATCTCATCACTATCTATATGGGCATATGTATAGTTTTCTATTCATTTATATGATTAAATTCAGGCTCTCTTTCTTTCTCTCTATGTCTCTCTCTCTGTCTCTGTGTGTGTGAAGAGGGGGGTGTTTATAATATTACTTTTATTTTACTGTGATAAAACACTGATCAAAAACAACGGGAAAAAGTGTTTTGTTTTGTTTTTTTTCATTTTACAACTCTCAGATTACACTCTATTAAATAGGAAAAAGAAAGGAACTTAGGGCAAATATGGTAACAGGAACTGAAACAAAAGCCTGAAGGAAAAGTGTGCCTGACTTGCTTCTCATGACATGCTTCAGCCTGTTTATATATTTATATATATATAATATATATATATATATATATATAATTGAGGACCACCTGGCAAAAATGGCATGACCCGTCCAGCGGGATCAGTTATTCGTTAGGCTTGGGGAGGCTCCTCCTGAAATACAATGGGGGTGAGAGAGAAAGGGGACCAAGCACATTTTTTTTTGAGCTTTTATTTTTTTTTTATTTTTTTCCCCTTCTTTATTTTGTATTTATCAAAAAAACAGTAAAAAGAATTTAAAAATGCCAAAGAGTTAACAATAACTATACAGAGGATAATAATCATAAGCATGGCTTATCAAGGGTGGAAATGCAAATAAGATTACTACACATATATTTTCTTTGTGTTCAGCTTTCACTCACAAACTCAGAGAGATAAGCAGGGGATGTACTCACTCACTAGTGGTCTCTAAACAAACAAACAGGAAAAAAAGCCAAACATGCCCAAGCAGCAAACCACAACCACTGAACAGCTTGGGATCAGAAACACCCTGGACTGACACCAAGCGCATTTTAAGAAAGACAGAGTCAGTCTGAGTAGCGTCAAGGTCTCATTTATTAAAAATAGGACAGGGTATATATACGCTCAGGGGCAGGGAAGAAGAAGAAAGAAAGGGAGAGGGAGAGGAGCAGAAAATTTTATTGAAGCAAGGGCAGAAGGTCCCGAGGTCAGGGAAGAGTCGAGTTGTTCCCTTGGCCATTGCGCTTATCTTAAAGACACCTTCTGTGATTTGTAGAGGGAGTGTTGGTGAAGGGGCTTCACCAGATACTGTTTGCTTTAAGTGGCACCAGGTACCGTCTGCTTAGGGCAGTAAAAGCTTATCGCTCCAGCTGCTTTCTTGGTCCTTAATAATGGCAATACCTATAGTAACCTAGTCATTGTAATCAAGAAAATTACCCATGGATTCCCCACAGGTTAGTCTAGTAGAGACATCTTCTTAATTGAGGCTTCACTTTTTCTGATAGCAATAGCTTGAGTCCAATGATAAAAATACTAACCAACACAATAAAGTAAATATGAAGCAACACAAGTTTATAGCTTATATCCATTCATAAAATTACTTTGGTTGTTTACGTATAAAATAGTTTATATTGTGTCCTTTTCAATTCATTTGTTTGGCTAAATGACACATGAAACTATAGACATTTTTTAAGATTGATTCAAATTATGAATAATTGTTGAAAGAATAATCACAATTTACTTAACGCTAAACTGTCTTACATCTACCTCCGTATAAGTAAGTTGAGGGAAGTTCTGAAATGTAAAGATTTTTAAGACATTTTGCTACTTTCAATATAACTAGGGTGAAAAATTCTGTTTCAGAATGAGCACAGGACAATGAAAAAAATGTAAAAAAATAGAAGAGGAATTATTTACTATTTTTTAAGTAAGGGACCATTGGTTACCATGTTCTAATACATTTTGAATTTACCCCTTCCTTTATCCTTGGTTCTAATCAAGTTCCTTATTAACCTTATGCTTCTATTTTTCTTATTTACAAAATAAATATAAAATAATATATCTTTGATTAAATATGCTCATGAATTTGGAGTATTCAGCATTATACCTTTTCTTTGATAAAATTTAGATTAAGGTTTGCAGTATTATTTAACATAAAATTAGATACCTGTTATCAATGATGTCATGATATAAGTGACATAAAATTGATAAAAATAAATTCCAACATGATTAAAAAATAACAGGCTTTTTTAAGATGCAGAATCTGGAATAACTAGAAATTGCAGAAAAATAAAATTGATCCTGCATAAACAGAAGAGTGGATACTTTGCCTACTGTTTATTACCAAAAGAGTGAGTCATGATTTATTATAACTGAATTTTAAATTTCCAGTTAATTAAAAGTTTAATTAAGAATAAAAATAAAAAATAAATCAACGAGCATTAAAAAGATAACAGGACATCAAATAAACTATACTACCCATCAGACAACAATGTGGTATGGTTAGAAAATAGAGAGTTAGAGCTTCTAATCAACACAAAGGCTCTTGGACAGAACATCACCTAAGTGACCTTTTCATCCCTGTCATCATTGGTCCCATCTTCAACATTTATAGCACCCCTTTTTCCTATAAAGATGTATGCCTTCAAATCAGAAATAATATCTCATAGATGCTTGTAACTTGATTATTTATGTGGCATATGGTCTCAATAAATTTGTACAATGACCTTACTTTCAATTTTCTTGGTGTTAGTTTATGTATATGGTTGGCCAAACCAAAAACTAGTTGAGAGTTGAGAAGTTGAAAGTAGATTTTATATATACTCAACAAATTTCCCTCACCTTTTAAATCTCATCTGTATTTAGAAGGTCCAGATCCATTCCATGAAGGTTCCTCAGCTGGTATTTTAGAGTCTATGAACTACCAACAGCATAAGACACCATGTGCCATGGGTCTTCCTTTTATAATCTGATTCATCTTCTCATGCAATCTCTCCTCCCTCTCTTCAGCTGGACCAGTAGTTCAATCAAGTGTTTAGCTATAGAGCTCTGCATTTGCTTCAATCATCTGCTACATGAAAGTTCATGTCTTTCTTGGTCTGTATTATACAGATAATGCTGCTGTGAGTATAACTGAGCTACTACTCTTGGGGTAAGAATGTGTAGCTTTTTGGCATATTCTCAATAGTGGTATTAATGAATCATTGGGTAGATTAATTCCAAGTTTTTTTTTTTTTTTTAGAAACCTCCATACTGTTTTCTAAAGTGGCTGTACAAGTTGACATTCTCACCAGCAATGGAGGAGTGTTCTCCTTGCTCCACATTCTCTCGAGCATAGGATAAGATATAAACACATAAAATCTGTGTTTTTGATCTCAGACTTTCTGAAAGGTGTAATATGGTATCTCAGAGTTGTTTTAATTTGCATTTTTCTGATGGCTAAAGATGTTGAGTAGTTCTTTAAGTGTCTTTCAGCCATTTGAGATTCTTCTGTTGAGAATTCACTATTTACCTCTATACCTCGTTTTTCATTACATTCATTTTTTTTTTAATCTCTAGTTGTTGAGTTCTCTATATATTTTAGAGATCAGTCCTCTATCAAGTGAAGGGTTGGTGAAGATCTTTTCCCATTCTGTAGCCTGTTTTTTGTCTTATTGATTGTGTCCTTTGCCTTAAAGAAGCTCCTCATTTTTTATAAGGTGACATTGACTGTTGGACTCAATGCAATGATTTAAAGTTCTTGTCAATCTGGTTTGACATTTCTCTCATTAGAGTTACCCCAAAATATTTAATGCTATCTGCAGCTATTGTAAAAAGTGATGTTTCTCTGATTTATTTATCATTTGTATACTGGAGAGCTATTGATGTTTTTAAGTTATTCTTGTATACTGCTAAAATGATGATGATGAAATTTATCATCTGTATGAGTTTCCTGGTAGAATTGTTGGGGTCACTTATTTATAGTAGTATATTTATGTATATTATATGTAAATAAGGCTAGTTTTGCTTCCTCCTCTCCAATTTTTATCTTGCTAATCTTTTCTGGTTGTCTTATTTCTCTAGCTAAATGACTGACAACTATTTGAATAGATATAGGGAGAGTGGACATCCTAGCTATTTATCTAGTGACATAACATTACCTCAATCATGCCATTCTATATGAATTATGTGAAGGGGTGAATTTTGAAATATTAAACAGTGACATTATATTTTAAAAATGAAAAGTCATCCTTTAAACCACCTGTATTATAAAATATATTTATTTTTGTGAAAAAAGTTAATACATAATTAAAGTGTCATTCTTAATATTTGGGAAATGTGACACATTAAAAAAGAATTGAAAGATAAAGAACTTTAACAACTATGCCATTACAGCAGGATTCAAAGGTGGTTAGAGCAAAGATGCATTGGAAAGTAAAAATAACATAGTGTGAGAAATAATAAGAAATTATGTATTTT
>PVIH01004510.1:0-90000 GCA_004025045.1 Sigmodon hispidus
CAGAGAGGACTTAGTGCTGGTGTGCAAGGGTGAGGTCAGACAGGAAGATAGGTGACTTACAGAGAGGACTTAGTGCTGGTGTGCAAGGGTGAGGTCAGACAGGAAGATAGGTGACTTACAGAGAGGACTTAGTGCTGATGTGCAAGGGTGAGGTCAGACAGGAAGATAGGTGACTTACAGAGAGGACTTAGTGCTGGTGTGCAAGGGTGAGGTCAGACAGGAAGATAGGTGACTTAATAGGCACTCTGTATGTAATAGTGAGATCTCCGGGACAGTCCTGGTTCTCACTGTCATCCTAACATTTTGCCCCTTCCATTTGTTTCCTGCCAAATTGTTAATATTCCTCCGAGACGGAACACAAGAAACTGCTCTCTGTGTGAATGGACTGATCAAGCTCTTTCCTGAGAGCAGCTTTTGGCAGAAAGCAGAGGGGCAGTGAAGGAAGAGAGGGTGCCACTGAGCAGGGGAGACACTTGGGAGAGGTGGGGAGGGACATCTAGAAAGCTACCGGACATTCACTGAATAAAGGATGCACAGCTGAAAGGTAAATCTGCTCAGCTTAAAAGTTTCATCCTGGCCAGAGAAGGGTGGAAGGGATGGACAGAGCATGTCAAGAGCAGAGGGCAGGCGAAGATGGGCTGGGGCCCTGCTGAGTTTAGGATGGGGCGATCAAAGGAGACATGGCATTGTGGGGAGGGGGTCTTTCCCCCACCCTGTGACAGGGGTCTCAGTGTGCACACTGGACCAAGGGCTGCTGGGGAGGTTCAGAAGACCACCTTCGGTTTCTCTCCCTTGGTCTTCTCACCTCCTCCATTGCGCTGGATGGATTGAGCTGGGTATGCTGGCTCAGACCTGTAACTGCAGCATCCAGAAGGCCAGGCGAGAAGGTCACACATACAAGGGGTGGACTAAGCTATAGTGCCAGGCACTTCCTCAAAACAAACAAACAAAACCCCAAAATGCATGGATTAGAGTAAGGGTGTCATGTCGACAGCTACTCTGAGCCCTCGCTGGGCACCCCCTTTGCTGTGACTAGCATTGCAGCATCACCGCTCCAGCATTTATCTGGGAAGATGAGCTAGAACCCTCCATCACCTTCATACTTCTCTGCCCAGTAGAGGGCCCATGCATGACCGTGCCCTTGGCCCCACACCAGTTTATTGGCCAGTCAGAATAACTGTACTAGCTCCCTGGGAAGCATACTCAATCTGTATTACAGCTTCTCTATCTCCATTGGAAACATTGGGGAATGAGGAATTGTCTTTTTCACACATGGAAGAAATAATGCACAGTCAACTCAGAAGCTGATGTCTTACTTCTGATTAATGAGGCCTTGAGACTGAAGAGGACTGAGAAAACATTTTATCTTCGAACAGACTGAGGTTCAAATATTGGTTCTGGCTGTATTTGGTCTGGAGAAAATCGCTCTACAAGGTGAAGTGACTTTCCTCAGAGGTGATTGTTGCCTTAAACATTGGCCTGAGGACTGAAGATCATGAGCCTGCCACTCATTAAGAATTCAGAGATTGTGACTGGTGATAGCCAAGAGCATTGCCAGCCTTAGGAGTCAGTTCTCCTGGCTAGCCTGGCTGGGGGGTGGCCTTTAATCCCAGCACTTGAGAGGGAGATGCAGGAGGATCTCTAAGTTTGAGGTCCAGCCTGGTCTACAAAGCAAGTTTCAGGATGTTAAACAGAGAAACCCTGTCTTGAAAAAAGCATTGAAATAAAATGAATGAATGAATGAATGAAAAATAAATAAATAAATAAATAAATAAATAAATAAAAGTCTGTTTGTCCTTCCCAGATCCCCGAGAAAGTTACTGGTTTTATGGCTCTTTGCTGGCTCTGGTAAACAATTCTAAAGTAGCCTTGGAGCCAGAAGTAAATGTTGAATATGCAGGTGATCCCCATGAGGCTCTCAGGGCATCTCCAGATCTCATCTGAATTCCCTGTTCAGGTCTGGGGCTCTGCTATGTGGGGTGTAGACTTAGAACAGAATCTTCACCTCCGGAATATGGATGCCCTGGGTCTGGAGAGCTGGCTCCGTATTTAAGAGCACTTGCTCTTACAGAAGACCCAGGTTTGTTTCCCAGCACCCATGTGGTAAATTACAACCATCCATAACTCCAGTTTCAGAGGTTCCGACATCCTCTTCTGAACTCTATGGGTAGCACACAGGTGGTACATACACATATATGCAGATGAAACACCCATACACGTAAGACAAATATCAAACAGAGAAACTATTGAGTTCACAGTCTGTGAAAATGGTAAACTGCTGTGTTAAGCACCTCTCCTTGGTATCAGTCACTGACAATGTTCTTCATAGCTATCAGGAGGCCAGACCCCTTCTCTCTTAAGGGTTTGTCATACAGTAGTGACACTGTGAGTGATGCTCCCACCTCCGTCCAGCCCTACAAATGCAGACCAACCCGGGCAGGCCTTCCTGAGAATCTGGTTTCCACATGCCTTCATGGAGCAGAGGTATGAATGTGCAAAAGGTAGTTCTGGAGACCTTAGATTCCCCCATCTTCTTAAACCCTCACAGCTTCATTCCAAACTAACAGGTCAAGAACGTAAGAGGGATGGATGCACTTTGGGTAAGATAAGTGCAGGGCCAACACAGGGCCTTTGGCTCCTCTTCAGATCCCTTGGTCTGTCTGCTGTGTGGATTTGTCACTTTCTGAAGCAGTCAAACCACGAATCTGCCTCAGGAAGCTCAGTTCCTCCTAGCTCTAGTCATGGGATTCTGGCTGAGCACTGACCTGCCTACTACAGAAGCACCGTGGCTTTGGTATCATACAAAACCATGCAATAAGTAATAAGGTTGTCAGAAACCTTGGGAATCGTCTATAATCTTGGGAATCGTCTATAATCTTATTGGACAGATCAGAAAGGCCGGCCAATGGAAAATGACTTGTCCAAGGTAACTCAGCTGTTAAGTGTCCAGGGCTTTTTCTTTATCAGGACAATTGAGAGGGTTTTCCCTGCCTGCATGCCATGAGCTGGCTCCTGGAAGCTTTTGAGATGTAGTCGAGAATCCTGAGAGAATATGAGGGATGGTGCTCCCTGAGCACACTGCCTGGGAGGCCTTAGGCCCAGCTGTTTGCTCCAGAAGTGACTCTAAGGGGCTGGTGGAAAGCAGGAGGTCACTAGGACCCAGAAGCTCTCTGAGCATCCTGCTCTGCTGGCTGCCTCTCGCCGCTTACTGCAGTGGTTCAGGCTTCAGCAAGCAGCCTTGGAGAAGCATCAGCTGAGAGCAGCTATCACATAGGAGCTGGGAGCTGCTCAGCAAAGGTAGGAGTAGCCGACTAGGCCAGGAATGGGGGCCAGACCCAGGGCCTGCTGGTGAGGGTTTCCTCACCTTACAGAAGGGTGGCATTCCAAGGGCAGCCCACCCTGTCGTATGGTGGACAGTTCTGTCAGAGGATGGACTCTCAGGTGTCCCAAAGGTAGTACTGGGATATGGACATCCCTAGAAATGGGAGGTTGATCATCTCCTGCTGCTGAGAGTGATACATCCTATATCTGCCTTGCTCTGTGTCATACAGATAGGTTTCCCACATCCTAGGAATAGGCCCTTCGGCATTCTAAGATGATGGGCATCTGAGTCCTGGGCGTGGGCAGCTCTGCTAGGAAGAAGTGTTGAAGGTCCCTGGAAATCTCCCCTGGCCTAAGAGGGCCATATTTTTGCCTGAAGGCAGGCCCAGTTCTGATCCTTGGCACGGAAGCTCTGAATGTGAGAAACAGGTACATGTGAATTCCAACACCTATGCGGCCTTGGGCTAGGCACGTGTGCACATCCTACATCCTAAAATGAGGATATCTGTCATTGGACCAAGGCCCTGCCTGAGACCAGACCTCAGACCTTCTAGTAGCAAAGCCTTCCAGGTACTAAAAGGTCTTGGAGCTGGTACCAAAGGAAGCAGTGGGAGGATGTGAGCGTCCATTGAGGGAGAAGGCATGATGACATGAGTTAGGAGTGGACTCAGACTCCTTGGAATTCCCCCATGAAACCATCACACCACCACCCTCCCCTCCATAACCTTCCATCAATGAAAGAGTAGCAAGTAGCTAAGTATATCGGTCTTTCTGTTATGAGGTAAATTGCAATTCTGGAATTTGAACTCACTGTAGAAATTTTGAAAAGACTGGCATGTATGTGTATGGGGGGAATTAATAAGAATGAAAAATGCCCAGTGCTTTCTTGCCCAGGGCTCCATCTTGGCTGCATAGCACCCCTATGAGTCCATGTGTCCACAGGAAAACCATGTCTGCTCTTTTCAGTCAGAGATTGTAGCTAGGTCTTGCTGGATTGCTATCTTCTGCTATCCATCTATTTGTAGTGAACTCTCTCTTTAGGCCCCAGTCCCAGGTAGAATAGATATGGAGAGTAGAGGGTAAAGATGCATCCTCTGGGATATCTTTCAGGTATCTTTTTCCTGGTAGACTGTCTTATGAGAATCTGACATCTCCCTGGAGAGAGGCAAGTCTCTAGGCAGTTGTCCAAAGTTAGCCTGGGTTATCCTCTTCAGAAGAGAATCCCCTGGCTGGCACACAGATGACTGAATATTTTGGGAGTTTGTAGTCTGGGGCCAGGATTCAATTAGTCAATATGAGTCTGATTCACCTTACAACAATTGCACGGAACACCTAATGCAAGCACGGCATGCTAGAAACTGGATTAGTGCAAGGTTTATGGCAATAGCCCGAACTTATAGTGGTTGTAAAGTAACCTGAGAGAGGTGAGCCTCTAGCAGGCTGTGTGGGTCTCTTCACTGCAGATATGGAAGTCATAGGTGTTTTGGTTTTGGTTTTGGTTTTTTTCTTTTTTAAAGTGGAGCAACCACCAGATGCTCCCCAAACCAGGAACTCACAGAGTAGTAAAATGCTCTATGTAGGGGCTGGAGAGATGGCTCAGCGGTTAAGAGCACCATCTGCTCTTCCAAAGGACCAGGGTTCGATTCCCAGCACCCACATGGCAGCTAACAACTGTCTGTAGTTCCAGTTCCAGGCAAACACCAAGGCAAATAAATAAATAAATAAATAATAAAGTTTTAAAAAAAAAATGCTCTATGTAGGAAGCTTGATGATCTAGTCCATCCCTTCCATCAAACAGTTACAGAAGTGTGGCCCAGACAACTTTTAATGTACAGAATGGCCATCAGACTTTGCCTGTGGCTAGTATCTGAGCTGTGTAACTCACCATACTATATATATATATATCTCAGTTATGTGCAAATTTAATATGAATAATGACACATAAAATAGATGCAACCTGCCATTTGATCAGGAGATATGGGAGGTGCTGATTTAGTCTGGTTCTTCGTTTTATGTGTCCCTAATTCTATAATAGAAGTCCTGTACCCTGCCTCCAGCACCTTCACCCTTGTCACATGGGCATTCACTCTCGTTCACCCTTTGTCCTGTGACCATGGGAGAAGGCCGGAGCCAAGAGGGTTTGGGGGTGAGCTGCTCTTCTTTCATCAGTCAGGACATAGCAGCAGCTGCCCCAAGATGCTAAGGAACAGGTAGCTGAGGGGCAGTGGTGATCCATGCCTTTATAGTCCCAGCATTCAAGAGGCAGAGGAAGGTTGATCTCTGAGTGAGTTCCAGGAAAGCCAGGACTACACAGAGAAAACCCTGTTTCAAAAACCAACCAACCAACCAACTAGTCAACCAACCAACCAACCAACCAAACAAACAAACAAACAAAGAGTAGGTAGTGAAGGACAGCTTTCAAATGGCACACACCCTCTGGCCTTGGGAGTTCAGGGGCAGAGGAGCTGGCGTTCCTGGGCATTCTGTTCTCACTGCAGCTTCCTCATTATTCCCAAACTGGAAGCTCTTTGTTTTGGGAGTTATGATGTCAGGAAGGACTTTCTAGGTGACAGCCTTAGAGTAGTGACAGACATTGGGGTACGATCACGTTCAACAATGATTTACTGAACACCTAGATTCTAGTCAATATGGAAGCTACTTCCTGCACAGAACACCATAGCAGGCTAAAGCACTGCCCCTGGAGCCAGGCTCTTAACTTGTCTCTCCTGTGTTGTGTGGTTTGGATATGCTCCTTAACTTCTCGAGGCTGCAGGTTTAGCTGTGGAGAAATAGAGAGCATTCTATCTGTGTCATAGGACTGTGTGAGGATGAAAATGAGTTGCTGAGCACAGTGAATAGAACAGAGCTCAGGATGTGCAGAGCACCATGTAAACATTATTCCATGTGATTTGTACTGCTTTCAAGCGACCAAACCAGACCCTGCGAACAGTATGAAATAGGTGTTATTCTTTTCTTTAACAGATGCCTTCACGAGGAACTGGAGTCCAGAAGAGTTGCAGAGTGAGTAATGCCCAGACCTGGAACTAGAAGCTGAATCTTATTCTCCTTCTTGCCATTCTCATGAAAAAAAAAATCAGAAAATTCACACAAGCTACCCTAAAGCCAGGGCGCTGTCTTAGAGCTCAGCAGGACCCTGGAGAAGGGAGACAGAGCATTTAGAATCGCCCTCGAAAGGGAAGAAAAGCATGGAGAACTAGAAAAGGAGAGAGGTACCACAGAGCACTTGCAAGGTGGCTTACTTCGAGTATGCGAGGATCGGTCCCTTGCCTGTCTGCTACTTCCTATCATCAGGGTTGACCCTGGGGCTACCTCTGTCTGACAGAAACTGGACATGAGATCTTGAGTTCAGAGCCGCCTGGCCTGGCGCTGTCACAGAGGAGCCTGTGGCTTGGAAGGCTGGTGATAAGGGCCTGCCCTTCAGGCGCCACTGGAAGGCCCCCAACCAAGGAAGCCTGGGCCTGGGCTTTCCATCCCAGGGCTGTGAAGTAGGATGGGGGATGGGCCTGTAACAGGAAGTGCCCTGGGTGTCCTCTTTCGGCCCCATGGAGTCCTCACCCATTCCCCAGTCATCAGGAAACTCGTCCACTTTGGGAAGAGCCCTTCAAACCCCAGGTCCTTCTACAGCCAGCGGGGTCCCAGAGCTGGGGCTTCAGGACGTGGCTTCGGAATCAGTGGCTCTCTTCTTCATGCTCCTGATGGACCTTACTGCCGTGGCCGGCAATGCTGCTGTGATGGCTGTCATTGCCAAAACACCTGCCCTCCGAAAGTTTGTTTTTGTCTTCCATCTCTGCCTGGTGGACCTGCTGGCTGCTCTGACCCTCATGCCCTTGGCCATGCTCTCCAGCTCCGCCCTCTTTGACCATGCCCTCTTCGGGGAGGTGGCCTGCCGCCTCTACTTGTTCCTGAGCGTGTGCTTTGTCAGCCTGGCCATCCTTTCGGTGTCTGCCATTAATGTTGAACGCTACTATTATGTGGTCCACCCCATGCGCTACGAGGTGCGCATGACACTGGGGCTGGTGGCCTCCGTGCTGGTGGGCGTGTGGATAAAGGCCTTGGCCATGGCTTCTGTGCCTGTGCTGGGAAGGGTCTTCTGGGAGGAAGGAGCGCCCAGTGCTAACCCAGGCTGTTCTCTCCAATGGAGCCATAGTGCCTACTGCCAGCTTTTTGTGGTGGTCTTTGCTCTTCTCTACTTTCTGCTGCCCTTGATCCTCATCTTTGTGGTCTACTGCAGCATGTTCCGAGTGGCTCGTGTCGCTGCCATGCAACACGGGCCACTGCCCACGTGGATGGAGACACCCCGGCAACGCTCTGAGTCTCTCAGTAGCCGATCGACTATGGTCACCAGCTCCGGGGCTCACCAGACCACTCCACACAGGACGTTTGGGGGTGGGAAGGCAGCGGTGGTCCTCCTGGCTGTGGGGGGACAGTTCCTGCTCTGTTGGTTACCCTACTTCTCATTCCATCTCTATGTTGCCCTGAGCGCTCAGCCCATTTCAACGGGACAGGTGGAGAATGTGGTGACTTGGATTGGCTACTTTTGCTTCACTTCCAACCCTTTTTTCTATGGCTGTCTCAACCGTCAGATCCGGGGGGAGCTTAGCAAACAGTTTGTCTGCTTCTTCAAGGCAGCTCCAGAGGAGGAGCTGAGGCTGCCTAGTAGAGAGGGCTCTATTGAAGAGAACTTCCTGCAGTTCCTCCAGGGGACGTCTGAGAACTGGGTTTCCAGGCCTCTACCCAGCCCTAAGCAGGAGCCACCACCTGCTGTTGACTTTCGAATCCCAGGCCAGATTGCGGAGGAGACCTCGGAGTTCCTGGAGCAGCAACTCACCAACGACATCATCATGTCCGACAGCTACCTCCGTCCTGCCCCCTCACAAAGGCTGGAGTCATGATGGACCCTTGGAGGGAAATAAGGCTTGGGCTGGTTTATGATCTTAAGGACTGCCTTTGCCACTGGCTGGGGTTTGGGCTGGGGTCTCTGGACTTAGCTTTTGTTTGGTGTTTCCTGGGTCAGGACCAGAGTCAACAGGATGGACATGTGGCAAAAGCCTTGGACTTGGCTGTGATCTTTGACTATTGGGGGAGGGAACCTGGGTATGGTGAGCCGATGAGAGAAAAGGTCACAAAGGTGAGGCAAAGCCTTTCTACCAATGAACTTTTCATGCCTCAGGAAACAGGGAAACTTCCTAAGGGTAGGCATTGGCGCAGCAGGCTAGGAGCAGAGTTATTTCGGGAACCACTGGAGTTTACTTCTTTCTGGTATAATAGTCCAGGGTAATACTTATACTGAAACAAGGTAAGGAAATGGCCCACATCTTCTTATTTGCTTACTAGTTAAAGAACAAAACTGTAGTCAAGGGTTACCATGACCTAATAGATTCCTTTTTAAAAGTTAATGTCAAGATTTCTCCTAAAGTGAGTAAACCAGTAGGCGAACTCTTTCCTGGATTTGGCCAACAGCAACAAAGAAAAATTGCAATAAGGGTTGTGGAGGAGAAGACAGGACATCTCTGTGCAGCTCCCTCCGATTCTCTTTCCTCTGTGTATGAGATTCTATGGGTCCTGATCTCTGCAGAGACAAACAGGAGACAGGCCTCCCTTTTCCTCCCTGTCTTTTGAGTAACTAGAAAGACTGGGGGTCAGAGAGCTGAGGGTGGGGGTTAGCCTTTGCATTGATAACATGGCTGGATACAGAAAGCCCAGGTAAGTTACTCTGATCAATAATACTGCCAATCTTTTCTTTCCAGGACTGGCCTCCCTGATCTCTCTCCTCATGGCAGTGACCCACTTCCAGCCCCCTGGACAATCGGGTACAAGAGACTAAGGTCGGGCAAGGGGAAGGGTGGGATTTCCAGAGTCATGAAATGCCTCCCGGTTCTCATTCGTTGCTCTCAAAATTAGCTTCTGTGATAAAGACTTAAATGTGTCTCCTACTTGCAGCCCTAGGTTGGAGAGATGGCAGAGAGTTGGGCTTTGGTGTTTATTGAGTAAGAGTATAGGAACCATAATGGTTAGTATCAGCAATGGTGTTTTCAATGGAGAAGGATGAATTGCAAGCTGGGCAGGCTACTGATCTGGGACCTCCTGTCCATTCACTTCCCTCAGTAAATACCAAAGGGTCAAGGCAGAACTAGGGGTGATGTAGTCTATACCTGAACAAATTTCTGGTTCACTGAACAAAGGGGGAAAGTGTGTTGGGGTGGAGTAGTTTCCCCTTTGGACAACTAATAAATTTTATGATAAAAGTTATATTGATATCCTTCAGTTCTATTCGATGCATAAATAGTTGAACACCAACATTCTCTGGGACACACAGATGATGTGTGGTCTCTGACTTCAAGGAGTTATAGTCTCGATCAGATATTTGTAAATATCTGTACAGCATGTAGGTCTGATAAAGTAGTACAGTATGGAGAATTTATTCATGGATCTGCCTTCTAAGAATTCACTGAAGTGATACACAGAGCTTCCCTGCACATTGTAGAAAGTGTGGGGAGTATAAACAAAACTTTCTAGTGTAGAAAATAACTTACTCAATAAAACTTGGCAAACAGTTTTTTCCCCTTTTGGGTTAGGTACATTTCCAGATTTCTGTCTTCCTATCTTTTGTCTATTCTCCTATATTCTCCTAGTCTAGTGCCTATTACACTGAGGAAATCCCTTAGAAAGTATACACAGCAAAAAAAAAAAAAAAAAAAAAAAAAAACCATTTCCCCTTCTCTTCTGAAATACTCATGTTGAGAAATCTTCCTACTGTATCCATAAAGGAAAAACTTTCCTATACTGTTAATCCACCAATCAGCTAGTAGACTCAGAAACTGCCAGAAGATGGCACTGTGAGCACAGTATAAACAGGAAGGGCCTGAATGGGCCTGTGGGGGGGGGGGGGCGCTGATTGTGTATGTGAGTGTTAAACATTGCTTGGCAGCCATTTTGTTATTTATTTATTTATTTCACTTTGCCCTCCAATCTTTGTTTCACATAAAAGGAAGCTGTGAGTGCAAGGATAATTCTAATTCATACTGAAATAACCTGATATTGATATCTTGCTGTCATTAACTAGAAAGTTGGCATATAAGAATTTGCTTGCCATTTTTTTTCCTGGCTGTAGGAACAGATCATAAAGAAAGCAAAATTTCCCTTTTTATATTGTGCATAGAACTTTCTCCAAAACTTCTGCTATAACCACCTTCCAGCAATTTTCTAGTCATCAAGATGATTGGTAAAGTTCAACATGCAATCCTTAGCTCTTATAAGGAAGGTGTCCCTGGAGTAACAGGATGACACAATGATCCTGTCAGTTACTGTTGCCTACAGCTTGGTATTGAGGTGACTGGCATCTTAGATAAAAAGCTTTAGACTTTCTGTTGTCAGGTGTCCCCAAGCAAAACCTAGAGGCCTGGTAGAAAAAGTTAAAATTAAGTAGATGTACTTACTGTAGACATGAGGAAACTGCTTAATTTGTCTGAACCCATGTCCTCACCTGTGACCATGGGAACCAATATTACCTACCTCACAGGGTTGTTGTGAGGATTAAGAGATGAGACTTGGCAGTACCTAGCCATACCCGGTAAACAGGTACTCAATAAATGTATTTCCCCCTCTTCCTTGTGCCCCTTTCCCCAGAAGTGATCATAAAGGAAAAGCAGTTTCTTCCTTTTTAATGGTCATTTGGAAATGAGAAGTGGGAGACTCCTCAGACTTGAATTGATAAGCATTATGGTGAAGCGAATGAGGTTAATCTTCTAATTAAATGGTTCTAATTAATTAATTTTCACTGTATAGACCTTTTTGTTGGGAATATGTATTTTAAGTTTAGCTTCTACTAGAAAAATGTTTTAAATTTTAGAGAAAGTTTACAATGGCTGCAAAAAAAAGGAGGTGCCCTTTCCTAAAAGTGGTGAGAATCACTGTGGGGCTATTTGGCAGTAAAAGTATTTTAGTACAAGGTTATGATCTAGTTACAAATCTTCAGGTGATATTAGAGAGACAACTTTTACTAAGCATCCTTTTTTTCTAAGATTGTCATATAGAAACTGTGCTTAAGGAAGGATGCGCTTGTTTGCTTCCAGGCATGGGACTGACTCCCTACTGTAGAGCCCTTGGTTTATGCTGGAGAAGAGAGAGACGGAAATGTTACGATCTACACCTACTTCCATGTTCTACTATTTGCCATTAGTCGAGTGATCGTTTGCTAACACAGGAGTGCCAGGCAAATGTACAGCTCACAGAAATTCATACGTTGCAGAAGGAACAAGATATACTTTAAGAGCAGGAGGAAACCTTCTCCTAGGCATAATTGAGTGTAGCATGAGGCTGGGCAGACAACTTTGGCTGAAGTGTCCAACATTCGACACCCGAGCTCCACAATCACAGACCAAAAGGGTGTTTCTGGTCAGGGAGACTTTTCCCAGTTGAAATTTCCAGAGGGCTGTGAGCTCTTATTTAGGAATCCGGTCCTCATCAAACCTTCCGTGCGACCCCAAGAGGGCACCGCGAGCTGGAAGGCTCTCCTTCTCTCCACCTATCCAAGCCCAAGGGATAAACCGGTATTAATTAAGGCTGGGAGGTGCGGAGAGACGGATCTCCCTCCATCCCTCCTCGGGGACAGCCAGCCTCCCGGGCACTTCCGCTTTCCTACGTCTTCCTCCTCCCACCGCCGCCGTGCTCCAAGTGGTAACGGCCGCTGGGCGTCGCCGGAAGTGTCGTAAATAGCAGCTCTCCGGTTCTTCCGGGCGCTGGGGGTGCTGCCGGAGGAGGCCACCGCCCAGCAGAAGACGCATCTCGGCGAGTGTAGTCGTGCTTCCCCGTGGTGTGTGAGTGAGCCCCGGCCCGGTCCCCTCTCCCACCGCCGCCATGGGCTGCACGTTGAGCGCCGAGGACAAGGCGGCGGTGGAGCGGAGCAAGATGATTGACCGCAACTTGCGGGAAGACGGAGAGAAAGCGGCCAAAGAAGTGAAGCTGCTGCTGCTCGGTGAGGGGCTGGGGGCGGAGCTGGAGTGCTAGATTCCCCAGAGCCCGGCCCCGGGAGCCGAATGGGCTGATCGGGGTCTCTCGGGCCGCGGAAAGGACCCCAGAAGGACCGGGAGGGGATGCCCGGCATGGGGCGGGCTCTGGGCTTGGTGGCTGAGGCCCCGGAAGGCGTGGGGGATTTCAGGTTGGAGAGGGTGTAACCGGGCTGGGATGGTGCCTAGCAGAGTTTGGAGTTTGGAGATGGTGTTGATAATCTGGAAAAGGCTCATAAAGGGAGGGACGGATGTTAGGGAGGTTTCATATCGGATTGGAACGTGTTGAGGTGGTTAGTGTATGGTGTCTGGTGGGCTTGTCCAGGGTGTGTGTGAGTTTGAAACTTGATGGCTGGATAAAGCTGGAAGGAGTGAATGATTCGAGAAGCTAGGACAGAGGAGTCACGTAAAGAACCTGCGGGCTGTAAGAGCGCACGTATTTTTGGGCTGTTAGTGTCGTGGGAGCATAAAGGGAGGGGCGAGTGAAATAAACAAGTTCTTAGGGATAAAAGAAAGGAACTTGGGCGCAGAGGCCGGCTATACTTTTTCAACTTTTCCTGTCTTTTAAAAGTTGTTATTATTCTCTTGAAGTTTTGTAACTCCTGTTTTTATTAAAGAGATAGGGATGATGTTAGCGGAGAAAATTGAAAGAATGCCATTTGAGATTTTTGATAGAAGGTTAATGGGCCATAGATTACAGTACAGACGTCCTATGAAGTGCATTGGGAATAGATAGGGTAATATATGGGATAGGGCATATATAAAGATTGCGATAAATTTGGAGGGAGTTGTTGTATTGGGCTTTTAAAATAAAAATATTGGCTTCCAGACTATAGCGTGCTGCCTTATACTCAACTTAAGTGGCTTTTATATATAGTCAGACATGTTTTAGTCAGGATAATTTAGTTTTAAACTTTGATAGGTCCATTAAATCACATAAAATTCTGGTATTAGCTTACCAATGAATCCAGCCACATTCATTATTCATAATTTTGAGGAATCTGTTAGATGAGAATATGTACCAGTCACAGGTTCTGTAAGTAGAAGAACTTTTAGATAAATTGAGTTCCGAGGAGTCACTGGAAAGTACCAGTTTTACTTTGTGAGGCTCCAGAGAAGAGACACAACCTCCATCGTCTCAAACTTTGTGCTTTAAGATGTTCTGGGTGCTGTGGAAGCTCTCAGGGACAGCTGAGTATAAAGAAAAGGAGTTTGGAGTTTCTAGAAGATAGGAAGTCAAGTCTAGACTGCCAGTGCTGTGGGTGAACATTGTTCCTGGCACTTAAGTATTTACTATTTACTAACCAACCAGCTTGATCAAGCTCATGGTGGGCATTGGCTCATGGGGGGCCTTTCAGAAGTTAGATAGAAAACACCACACTTGCTAGTTTTCTACCTCGTCTTAACCTATAGACAGGCCTCCAATTCTTTATCCTCCTGCATCAGTGCTGGGATTACAGCATGTATCACCCATCATACCAGTGACATTAGCTTTTTCTCTGTTTAAAAGTGATTTATTTATTTTTATTTCCTATGCATTATTGTTTTGCCTGCATATATGTCAACATGAGGGTGTCATCCCCTGGAACTGGAGTTACAGACACTTGTGAGCTGCCATGTGGGTGCTGGGAATTGAACCTGGGTACTTTGGAAAAGCAACCAGTACTCTTAACCACTGAACCATCCCCATCCCCCGATATTAGCATTAGAAATTAAAAATGTATTCCCATCTTCTGTGATTTGATTTCTATTGACCATTGAAAAAACTTGGGCAAGCAGAACTATCCAAGTATCTGTAAAAATTTTTATTCAGGATCTTTAATTTAAACACACCATAGCTTAAAGAATTTGAAAGTTTACATAAAAGTCAAAGAACTAAAACATTTGTTTTTCATTTTTACCAGCTTTTTTTTTTTTTTTTTTTTAAACATTTTTGTTTTATTTTGAGATGGAATCTTGGTCTCAGTTCATGAGAACCTGTAGCAAAGATTCCAGGTGTGTACCATGCTATGATTTTTTTTTCCTTTCAGGATTTTTAAAAATTATTTATTTATTATGTATACAGTACACAGAAGAGGGTACCAGATGTCATCATAGATGGTTATGAGCCACCAAGTGGTTACTGGGAATTGAATTCAGGACCTCTGGAAGAACAGTCAGTGCTCTTAACCTCTGAGCCATCTGTCCAGCCCAGAATTTTTTTTTACAACAGTATTTTGAGCAGATTAAACCAGTAAATTGATAGGTTGCAGAAGCAACTGGTCTTAATCTGAGTTGTGCCATGATGCATATGTGAAGTTAAAATGATCTTTTGTGGTTCTGAGAGATGGCTCAACAGTTAAGAGCACTGGCTATTCTTGCAGAGGACCTGGGTTAGGGTGTTAGTGCCCACATGGCAACTCACAACTGTCTGTAGGCATGAACATGGTACATATACATACATGCAGATTAAACACTCAAGCACAAAATTAATAAATCTAAAAATTTTACAAAATTATCTTTCATGATATTCTTTAAGTGAAATTTACCTATGTGGTCTAAAAACATTCCATATGGTATTCCAGTTATCCTGCTCCCCATGTTTTTTGGCCATGAAAGTTTCCTTGGTACAAGTAAGCCATTTCACTTAACACTATGAGACTGTCCAATTTAGTTTAAATTGAAATCTATTTCTCTTGTCTCTCCTGGTTCACATATTTTCTTACATAGCTATAATTTTGTGTAGTGATTGCAGCATGGGCTTTGAAGTCAGAATGCTTCGAATTCTAATTCTTGTTTACTAGCCGTAACCTTAGGAAAGCAATTTTCATTTGCGTCAGTTTTACTTTTAAGATATAGAGTAAAGATCCTTCAGAATTACTGGGAGGATTATATATTATAATATAATAACCTATAATACTTCACATTTTATTTTCATGGCATAATCTTGTAAAGAAAGATACCTTCTACCAAAGCCTTCCAGTATATGCCATGACGTCACAAAGTTGGGAGGTGCTAGTGTATGGATAAGACACTGCTTTGGATTTTGACAAAACCCAATTAAAGGCTCACTCCATCTGCTGAGTGTGAAACTCAGAACAAACACTTGGCCATGTGAATTATATTCACATATGTAAGTGGGGATGATTCTTCCTGTTTTATAATATGAAATGATATAATGTATGTAGAATGTTTGTGTCTAGAAGATAAGAACCAATAAATGGCAACCTGTTAGAGGGCTTGTGAGGTCTCTCATTTTAGTTTCTATTTTTGAGGAGTGTTTCAGGCAGATGACATTCTTCATGTTAGTATGCAAAGATCTTCAATTCGTAATCATGTGCTTATCATAATTTATTTTATGGGAACCCTAAGTTGCATGCAGATAATTTGAATATTGTATTTAAATTTTTATATTATACAATTGGTTATTCATATTTAGTTTGCAAATTACTGATAGAATGTGGTTATTGGAAATAAGATTCTCCTTTAATTCCACTGTAGGGTGGTAGTCATTATAAATTTTGCTACCTATTTAGGATAGGGTTTGTAGAAGCTAAATTTCTAATGAGGATTTATCACACCTGGAGAAAAAAGAGAGAAACTGGAATAAGAAGTAGAGATAAGCATTGAAAATTAAGATTCTTTTTAATAACCTTATCTTTGTGTCTTTAAAATTTTCTTTTTAGAGTCTGGGTGGTAGTGGCGCATACCTTTAATTGCAGCACTTGGGAGGCAGAGTCTGGTGGATCTCTGTGAGTTCGAGGCCAGCCTGATCTACAGAGCTAGTTCCAGGACAGCCAGGGCTACACAGAGAAACTCTGTCTCAAAAAAAACCAAAACAACAAAAATATTTAGATTAATTTCTTCTGTGTGTGAAATTAATAAAACCTGCATGTATGGTATGTGTACTGCATGTGGCCTTCATGCCCACAGACGTCACAGGAGGGTGTCAGATTCCCTGGAATTGGAGTTAAGGATAGTTATGAACCACTGTGTGGGTGCTGAGTCCTCTGCAAGAGCGACAGATGCTCTTAACTGCAGAGCCATTGTCCAGCCCCTCTTTGTGACTTTTACATGAGTGTATTCATTGCCTTTGCAGCGCGAAGTATGGCACCTTCCCATTTCCTGTCATGCTTTTCTCTGGCTGCCGTGTTGTAGACAGTGATAAATAAGGAATAGGTGTTCAGTACTTAGAAGATTTACAGGACATGTGACTTCCAAATTGAAGCTGCAACTGTGCTGCTTTTAAAAATAATTTCAACTGATTGCACTTACAAAACAGTCTTTTAGTTTGGGGGCAGTTCTTTCTGTTAAGAATTGTTCTTAATGAGAGATCTGTTTCAGAGGTTAGTGAAACTGAAGCTCTGTTCTCACTGATGTTCTCAACTGGATATGTGCTGTTCCTGTCTGTTTGAAACCTTGTGATGTTTGATGTCACCGTTAATGAATGCACACTCACACACATGTATGTGGGTGAACACACATAAGCGTACACACACACATCTTGCTCCTATTTGATCCTTTAGGAAGGAGGACTAAGGATTTCTCTATATCTTTCGTTGCAGGGCCTAATAAAATCTAAAGGTCTGAAGGAACAGGAAACAGTCACTGGTACAAGTAAAGAAGGGATTTATAGACAGGACATAGTAGGCAGCTTCCTAGATAGCGTTTAAGGACAGGTAGGGAATGACAGGTAGGGACAGTAGGTGCTCGTGAAGGCAGTGCCCTCCTCTCCTTCTAGAGAGAATGTCTAAGCGCTTACTGTAAGTTTCTCCTTCAGATTGCCTTTCTCTGCTTTCCTTCTAATGCTCCTCGTCCTCTACCAAACACCAGCTACAACTTTGGCTTCCTCTGCACCTTTTCAGCCTCACATACTGCCAGGCCTAGTAGTTCAGTCTTGTTATCTAGCACAGGCTTCCAGGATCCTGGGAAAGTGTCAGATTGGTCTAAGCGTGGCAGATACCCACCAGAGTCTGTGGTGGGTTCGTGCTGCAGTTAATGGAGTATCAAGCTGACCCTTTCAGGTGTCAAAGCAGGTCAAGTTCTCTAGTAAAAAAGTATGGCTAGAGAAATAATGATTAAGGACTGACAGTGTCTATACCTAATAGACATTCATTAACTCTAAATTGGACATAGAATGAGGTGGAAATATTGAAGAACCAAACACATCGCTGCTTTAGTTTTCTCTCATTCGTATCTGATTATTGTCAGTGGTGAGGTGTCATTTTGTGTAGTTGGCAGAGAGGTTTCGATTCACCTGGAGGTAGGTAGGGTGTTCTAACACATCTAACTCAGAATAGTTAATGTCACCTGGATTTAATTACCTTTAATTTAAATTAAATAGTTAAAAATACAGACGGACCATGTGTTTTTCAGGGACTGTGCTTCCTCACTTACGGTTTCTCTCCAGCTAATGTTTCTGTCTACCCCTTTTAAGAGTACGGGGTGGGAGTGGGGGTGGGGGGATCCAAAGATGAGGAAGAGTACCATAGACTAGGTTGTTAGTACAGCTTTTGCTTGTAGGTTTTGTTAAGGGGTAGGTAACACATTGGCTTTAGGGTTAGATAAGTTAGCTCCCTGGGCTGTCATCATCTTAAGGCTGTTTTTTCCTAGGGAAGTGAGGAGAGATGCTTTAAATACTCAGGAGTTAGTGGGGTAATAGTAACGTGGGGGCCTTGTACTGTGAAGGATGGAGAGCCACGGGCATTAAATTTGTCCTGATTATTAGTTTTAAAATGTGTTTTCTAGCCAGCGGAATTTGATACATCAGTGTAAACCTCTTAGAACTGGTAACTCAGAAATGGAGACACCACAGAATATAGGACACAGAGGCTGAATGTAGTGAGATTGATCATTTTCCCTTCTCTGGACAGTGAGGAATTTGAACTGGGTCATTGGGAGTCTGTTGACTGAGAAACTCATATAATTTAACAAGTTTAAAAAGGACTACTTTTATGTTATTTTTCCTATTCAGTTTGGTTGAAATTAGTTTAACATCCCAGACCTGCTTAGGAAGACATGCAAATGCTCAGCAGAGTACAGAAAAATATGTAATTTCAGTATTTGATTATTTTTTTTTTTTTGCATTGCCTTCATTTTAGTATAGCTCTTTTGCAGGCTCTAGCAAGTTGGTGTTATCTTTAAGCTTTTATCTATCCAGGTTATCCTGTTACCTGAGTAGTGATCAGCTGTATCATTGCTGTAATTCAAACTGTTTGAACTGAATAACACTGTTAGGGACATGGTTCAGTTCTAGTTTGGATATGTTACTCTGTGTAAGTGAGTTTTCTTCTGTTCTTTGGCTGTAACATGAATTACTATATTTGATGTGAGCTAACCTAAGGAGGAGAATGCTTGAAAATCCACATTTGACTGTATCTGAGTAATTGCTTAAAGCTTAGAAATAAATTTTAGGAGGAGCTGGTCTTTAGACTTAACCTTTTTTGACTTTCACGTTGAACCTCAGGTTAAAAAAGATTATGAAGGGGGTTGGAGAGGTAGCTTAGCAGTTAAGAGCCAGAGGATCTGGCACTCTCCACAGACATGCATGCAGGCATAACACTTATGCACATAAAATAAATAAAAAGATTACGAAGAATTAGCTGAAATAGTATTATACTCATGTTATTGATACATCACTATTATACACTGTGGGCATTTTCTTTTTATTTCTAAATCCTATTTCCAAATGGGCAATTTTAATGTTCATATTTGTTTTTTGAATGATGCTAGGATTTTACATCTCAGAAAATTCTTGCTAACTTAAAAGTAATTTTCTCCCAGAAGTGGTGGTGCATGGCTTCAGTTCCATATAAACTGGGAGACAAAGGCAGGCATATCTCCAAGCTCAGGACCAGTGTGCTACTTCATAGTGAATTACTGGCCAGACAAGATTGCACAGAGAAACCTTGTCTCAAAAAGAAAAGTATTTTCCTGGTCTCCCTCCCCCTTTTGAGTTGTTTGTTTGTTTTGTGTGTGGCAGGGTCTGAGTATGGCTGTGGATGGGTGTACACACCACAACACACATGTGGAGGGAGATCTGAAGATAACTTGGGGGATTGGTTATCTTTTTCTGGCCCTTTAGGTTTTTCCTATTTGCTCATGTACATTTCTTGCTGTTGAATCTCAGATGTCAAATCACAAGTCTGTTTCATGTTTAAACTGTGCTCTGTCTTTTGTTTATCTAGTCTGTTGTTAACACGACACTGGTTATATAGAGAGACCATTTAATCAGGACTATTTAAACTTAGCAAGCTTGCTTGTTCTGTGTCATCTTGTAATTAATCATTCTCTAGTAGATTGTGTAGCCTATTTATAGAGGACAGATAACAAAAACTTCCTTTTTCAAATTTGATTATAAATTTAAATAGTATTTAAATTTTAATTACATCACAAAATTACAAGAGCGATGACCCGGTGCTACACTGTACTACACTTTGGTTTGTTTTAGTGATATGTTGATGTGTGGGGTGGGGTTACGTGTGCTAAGGTAAGCATGTGGAGGATGCTTCAGGAGCCAGCTTTTGCTTTCTAATATGTTTGAAACAAGGTCTTTTGTTTCTGTCATTGTGCTACCTGCTGCAGGCTAGCTGGCCAGGAAGCTTCAATGATTTTCCTGTCTCTACCTCTCATCTCCCCAGAGGAGTGCGTGATACTACTTGCAGCTTCTGTGTAGACTCTGGGATCTGAATTAAGGTCATTAGAAGTGCATGACAGAGGCTTTTACCCACTAAGTCTCAAGCTCCCTAGTGTATTTATTTTAAAAAGAAATTAAATATATTATGATATTTAGCATACGAGTATGGTTTAGAGTCATTAGATTAAAAGTATTTTTAAAATCACTGGAGAAAAGGTGGGCTCGGTCACACATGTCTTTAATTGCAGCACTCTGGAGGCAGAGGCAGGCAGATCTCTGGAAGTTCCAGGCCAGCCTGGTTTGCATTGTAAGTTCCAGGCCAGCCAGGGATAATAGAGATCCTGTCTGCCTCCCCCATCCCCACAAATCATTAAGAAACAGCAAAATGCTGTTTAGAGAGTATTTTACAGAAAAATTGCAAGAATAATGCATAGTTCTTGTGTATTCTTCTATTAGTTTTCTTTAGTGCTAGCTTTCTAATAATAACCATGGTATATTTATCATTACCAAGAAATTAATGCTGTTATACAAATGTTAACTTTAGCACAGTAGTTAAGTTTTACCAGCTTTTCCACTAATGGTCTTTTTCTGGCCTAGGGTCAATCTAGTATGCTACATTGTATTTAATTTAAGCTTTATTGAGCTTTGTGGTTTTCAATACTGTACTGCCTAGCAGGAAACTCATGTATTATTTATGATTATGCATTTCTGATTGTCTTTCATAGACAAAGGTTTCCTCCTTCCCTGGATCTCCTTAAAAAATGCTTTTCGAGACAGTTTAATGTAACCAGGGTGGCCTTGAACTTGTGATCCTTCTGTCTCAGCTTCTCAGTGGTGAGATGTGAGGAATGCATTTCACTGCAGAGTTGGTTTTGAAAGGAAGTCCTAGAAGACATAACATTTGAGATGGCCCTTGACAGAGATATAGGAATTCCTTTAGAAGTGGTTTGTGGTCCTTGTGAAGATGGAACCCATACATGGGAATGTTCTATCACTGAAATGCCTGCCAGCTCTATGAGTGGGCTGTGAACATGAGTGAGCAGGTGGGTTTGTGTGTGTGTGTGTGTGTGTGTGTTAGAGGCAGTTGTGAGCTACCTGACATGGTAATGAGAACCAAATTCTGACCACAAGAGCAGCAAGTGCTCTTTAACTCTGAACCATCTCTCCAGCTCATATCCATATTGGGGAGAGTGACAGTGAGTGTTTGAATGCCTGTGTTTCGGTCGGAGTGGAGTCCAGGGATCCTGCTCAGGTCCCCAGCACAGCACAGGGCTCTCACCTGCCGAGCTGTCTTGTTGGTCCTTCACTGGAAGTTTAAGCCGTTCTTTACTATATACACAAGGACCTATGTTTCTCAGAGTCTAGAGACTTTGTGTTGTTCTTTTTATGGACTTTTTTCTGGAGGTGCCAACACAGTACTGTCACAAAAGATAAAGTAGATGAATATGAAACCTAGATTTCTTTGAGCTTTGCCAAGTGTTTATATGGTAAAGGAAATTGAAAATGAAGACTCTTTAAAGTATGGTATTTACATTTGATTAAATAAGAATGTAGAAGTGCTCTATGCTGTCGTTACTTGAGGGTCTGAGTTAGGATATAATTCTAACATTTTTAAGTATATGGGCTTAATGAATGAATTTAGCATTGCTCTTAGCTTTGGAGAACATTTCTCACTATAATGAAGAATTATTTTTATGAATTAAAATGAGACCTTTGGACTACTGATGCATTACAGTTATTTGTGGCATTTCTATTTTCTTTAACTCCAAATAAAAATATAGTTTTAAGTCCTGGCATACATAAATACCATGTAATTTAGCACCAAAATGGGTTTTTATTGCCTTGCTTTCAAAGAAGAAAAAGGAAACTTACTCACCATAGGCCAAAATTAGAACTCTGAGGCAGTCAGCATAATCTGGCTCCTTGCTCACAAGGGACTGCTTCTCAAACATCTATGTTCTGCATAGGTGAGGAGCGAAGCACAGTCTGCACTTAACCAGCCGGTCACCAGCACTCTGCTTATGTTGTGCGAGGTCTTAAGTGACAACATTTTGGTAATGTCTGGGGAGCAGAGTGAGTGTCCTTTTTTTAACCAAACCAACAGCATCTCCCTTCAGTGACTTATGGGTATAAGTTAGTTTATCTTTCTATTTTTAGAAAATCTGTTTTATTCCCCTTATTTGTGTCTGTATGTGTAGCTGAAGATGACTTTGAACTGGTTCCTGATCCTTGACCCAAGTACTGGGATTATAACTGCTGCCACACCCAGTATATACAATACCAGGGTTCAAACTCAGGGCTTTGCCTGTTAGGTAAGCACTATACCAAATGTGTTATACCCCCAGTCCCCTTTATTTTTATTAACTTATTTATTTACAGTGTTGGTGATCAAATCTAAGACCTTGCATGTGCTAGGCAAGTGCTTTACCAGCTGAGCTTTGAATAGTATTCTGTTTTATGGGTTTTTTTAAAAGATCATATCCATATATTTGGTAAAAGATATGAAACTCAGTGACCCACATACTATCTTGTAAATTAGGGAATATATTGGTTAGGAAAGGGGTATGTGTGTGTATTTGCACACACATAGTAGAATTTGAGAAGACCTGCCTACCCCAAAATTGGCTGCCTACATCTGGCCTGAATCTGGTTTATTGCGTTTAACATGATGATCTCTAGTTCCATCCATTTTCTGATGATGTAATTTCATATAAGAATAAAGCACCATTGTGTACTTAACACATAATTTATATAATTTTCCTCATCCATTCATCCTTTGATGGGCATTTAGGCTGGTTTCATACCTTGGTTTTTGAGGATAGTGCAGCAGTAAGCATTGATACACGAGTATCTCTGGTATGCTGATTTAGATTCACAGGAGTGGTATAGCTGGATCATGATAGTTCTATTTTTAGTTGTTTGAGAAACTGCCACTCTGATTTCCATAGTAGTTACACTAGTTTACATTCTTACCAGCATTATATGAGGGTTCCTGTTTCCTCACATCCTTGCCAGTATTTTCTTGTTTGTTTTCTTCATGATAGCCATTTTGACTGGAGTCAGGTGTGACTCTGAATGGAGTGTCAATTCGCATGTTCCTAATGGCTAGGGAGACATTTTTTATATACTTATTGGCTATTTAGATTTCTTCTTTCGAGAACTGTTTGTTCAGTTCATTTGCATATTTATAGATCAGTTTGAGGGCATTTAATTTAGTGAGTTCTTTATAGATTGTCCATATTACTGTCCTGTTAGGTGTACAAGGAACAAACATTCCGCCATGTTCATTTTTACAGTACTGAGCTATTGGTGTCCTTTCAAGTTCCGAATACCTGGGTCCTGAAGTATTGTTCTTAGCTTTCCTGTAGCAGTTGTGGAGTATCAGGCCTTATGGTAAGGCTTTGATGCATTTCTAACTGGTTTTTATACAGGGTGAGAAACTGGAACCTAGTTGCAGTTTTTTACATGTGGATATCCAGCTTTCCAAGCACCATTTATTGAAAAGGCTGTCTTTTCCAATGTGTGTTTTTGAAACTTTGGTCAAAAATTAAATACCCATTAATATTATATAAAAACTTTTCTCATAATACCCTCTTAAGTCTTTTTGATGATGGGTAACTTTTCCAAAAACGTGACCCAGATGTCCTTACGATGCCCATTCATCCACTGGACAGTACTTGTGCTGACGTTCATATCGCCAAGTGTTAGGATTGTAGCAGACGGACAGTCACAGCAGTTTATTCATTGGAACACAGTGGTGGCTGCAGAAGGAGCCAGGAGAGGTTAGAGGGAAGTGAGGAGAGCCCTGAATTCAAGTTTATTGTCATTTTGGTCATAGGATGAGAGAGCGTTGAAAGCGTAGGCAGAAGTGGTGTGGGACCACTAAAGAGAGCACAAGAGTGAACATCTCTCTGTTAACTGCCCACATTGAAAATTCCGCCCATTGCGAGTAGCATTTACAGTTGTGTCTGGCACCACTGACTGTCACAGAAGCTTAGGCACTCCCCCACAGCTAACTGCTTAGTGCCTCCCTCCTAGACTGTTCTGAGTGGAGGAGGGGACGGGCCACAGAAAGAAGGCACTGTTTGCACTTTCCAGGATTTTACTTTGTAGTTTAGGGCTGGTAGAATTCTAAACAGGCACAAAGTCAAATTCTTGAAAACTAAAATTGACCAACTACTTGTGTTACATGGCCTGTAGGGTCAGGGTCAGCCTGGTTAGGTACATAATAAGCACTGGAGAGTTTTCAGGTAATGCTGAGAAGGGTTTCCTAACTGTATTAATCAAAACCAAGAAAAGCCAGATTGTGGCAAGCCAGATTAGGAGCACTTTGGAGGGGCGCAGCAGGCCAGAGGTAAGTGATTGCTGAGGTAAAGATTGCCGAGAGGGACAGTGCTGACCCCGTTTCAGACATTAGCCCACGGACTGATGCTGGCAGGGAGGAACCTTCGCCAGCCACCAGGGAAGTCAGTGCTGTGCCTGGCAGGAATCATGGATGGCCTTAGCGAGGACCAAAGAGGAGGATTGCCTTCAGCGGGTGCCTGGGGATGCTTACACAGACAGAGGCTTGGCCTGCCTGCTTAGAGGGTAAAAACTATGTTCGTACTTTAGACCTAGGAAACCTAGTGTCACAAGGAAACTCCAGCAGACCAGAGTCCTGAACTGAACTGCCTGAGAAACCTACCTCAGTGTCCAGTAGTTCCAGGCATGCAGGAGGCATTTGTTAAATAGAAATGAATGACAGTGTGTGTGTGTGTGTGTGTGTGTGTGTGTGGCACGTGCGTGTGTCTGACCAGTGCTTGTGAGGAAGTTAGTGGACATATTGAGCAGCTGGTCCTCTCTCCTGCTGTCATGTAGGTCCCGGAAAGTGAACAGATTCAGCTTGGTGGTCAGTGCCTTTGCTCACTGACACATCTATCTTTCTAACCCTCTTCTGAAAAAGATTATTTTTTGCGTGTGAGTATATGTGTGTGTATCACATGTGTGTAGGTACCCGTGGAGGTCAGAAGAGGACATTAGATCCTTGGAGCTGGAATTGCAGGTGGTTATGATCCACCCAATGTCGGTGCTGGGCACCAAACCTGGGCCCTTTACAAGGACAGCAAGTGCTCGCTCATAAACACTGAGAAATCTCCTTCCTCTAACCTCTGAGGTAGGAGGGTCATGAACTCCGAGTTACATGGTGACCATGGTTCAAAACAATAACAAAGAGGGCGGCAACTGGATTTTGTAATAAGTCTAATGTATTAGAAGCATTTTATGTGAAATTCTCTTACATTGATCTAAATTTTTACTTTATTATTGAAAAAGAAATGATGAGGTGGAGTGTGGCTTGAGAGATCACTCAGCTTGTGAGAGCATTTGCTGCTTCTCATAGAGAAGACCACAGTCTGGTTCTGAGCACTCATGTTAAGTGAGTCAGCCACCTGAAACCATAGCTCTAAGAGAGAGGCCTTAGTCTGCTCTCAAGGCACCTGTGTGCACATACATATAACATACATAGACACACATGTATAAATTTTAAACAGATGAATCATGGAGCCAGCAGGGTGGTGTTTGTTGCCAGCCTGATGACCTGAGTTTGATTCCAGGACCCACATGGCTGAAGGAGAGAATTCCAGGAAGCAATAGTTGTCACTATGGGAAGGAGCAAGCCGTGGTTTGCGCTCTTTTATCTGTGGTAGAGATTCATGGTTCACCTCCTTCCTTCCCCTCGTTCTGTGTGCTGTCTCTATCCCATCCCCATTCCCAACAGCAGTGTAAAGTGAACTCTGCTAGGTGGAGTACCTTCAAGCATGTGAGACAACTCTTTTGGCGGGGCAGCGGGGCTGGGGGGCGGGAATGGGTTCTGAGACAAAGTTTCTGTATATAACAATCCTGGCTGTTTGGAACTCTCTGCCTCCCTAGTGCTGGGGCTAAAGGGGGTCTTCACCACTGCCCCATCAGACAATTCTTAATTCCTTAGTGGATGCTTCCCAGGATCCTGATGATAGACTAATTACCTGTAGTTATTAGGGTAGTTGTTTTGAATTATTGAGTTGTTAGGGTGGTGTGGATTTGGGGCTTTGATTTGAGTCCTGTGTTAGAATAAGAGATCAGCTAGCCTTGAGTGTAACTAGAGTACATCTAGGCCAAAGCTCTTCATTCCTTATAGATAGGGAGGCAGACATAGCAGTTAGGTACCTTACCCAGAGTCACATAGCTACACATGACACAGTAGCAGTAAAATTTACTGTCCTGTTGAGTTTATTACTGTATGGTATCACCAGCTAAACAACTAAGATAGAAAAAATTATATTTGTTTGCTCACATATATGTCACCAGAAGTCTAAGGCGAGAGTCTTGGTCTGGCTCTGCTAGAAGGTATTTGTGACTGGTATTACTCTGGGACTCTATTTAAAATGTGAAATTACTAAGAAATGTCAAGATTTCTTTATGGAAACAAGTATTTAAAGAAAAAGTGTCTCTGGTACTGCTGGAATGCCTCTGACTCGGGTTAGACCTGTGGGAACACTGGGAAGAAAAGTCTGAGGCCAAGATGAGTGAGGTATGTGAGGGGGAAATAGCAAGATGGACGGGCACACATATCTGTCTGCTTCCTTAGGGTGGCATGGAGAGACACTAAAGCATTGAGGTCCTCCACTGTAGTTTTTACCTTACAAGTTTGTTACTTTTTTTTTTTAAAAAAATATGTGTGAATCCAGATCCATGTAGAGTTTTATTACTTTGAAACAACTGCTGAGTGCAACTGCTATTTCCGTTGGGAAATTGTACCAACATCAGTATCAAAGTAGTTTTTAGGAAGTAAAGTTCTCTGAGGCCCTAACATCACGTGGTAATGTTCTCAGAAGTGAGGTAGCTGGTTAACAGTGACGGCATCACTGTGGACCAGACACTGTCCAAAGCATTCTCCGTTGACCCTGTTTTACAGCTGTGGAAGCCCATCCTGCTTCATGGCATATGAGTCGAACAGAACAGAATACACATATGACCTTCTTTGGAATGGCTTTAGTTAGAAAGAGAAGGCATGGGGTGGCCTTCCCATTCTCCCTTGCAGCTGCTACCCCCCCCCACCCCCCGCTCTGTTCCCTCCACTCCAAGCTGTAGTTTTTCCTGTGGTAGTCTATAGCTAATCCAGTCTTTGTATTCTCTTATTTCCCTGATGGATTGAAGATGGGCAAGTAAATGTTCCTTTAAACTTACTACTTTTTGAAGTAATGTAGGAAAAAAGATGTAGATAAAATTAGAAAGTCCAAAATGTACAGATGAAGTTGGTGAGGGAAGTACAATGTGTAAAACGTAGTGGGCAAAACCGAAGGGAAGAGAGCTTGTAATACATCTCAGAGGTAAGCTGGAGGCCATTCCTCAGAGGAAAGAGCCATGGGAGCTGTTTGGAGTCATTGGACTGATGATTTGTACAGTTGTGCTGTTCAGAATGGTGAAGAAGCAGACGCTTTGAACTGGAAACTTCAGAAAATTATAGCAGTAATATAAGAGGCACAGTGTTACGCCCAGATATGTGAGCAGCCAAAGAGATTAAGTAATTTGAGAATTACTTAGGGAGAGAGAAAATGGTTAGACCTTGGTAAGCTACTGTGCTGGCTGGTGTTAGGCCTGCTTGACACAAACCAGAGTCAGTCATTGTGAAGAGAGTCTCAGTAAGAAAACGTCTTCATAGATCCAGCTGTAGGCATGCCTATCAGACATCTTTGTTTTTTGTTTTGGTTTGTTTTTTTGTTTTGGTGGTTCTTTTTTTTAAGACAGAGTTTCTATGTATAGCTTTGGCTGTCCTGGAACTTGATCTATAGACCAAGCTGGCCTTGAACTTCTAGAGATCACCTGCCTCTGCCTCCTGAATGCTAGGATCAAAGGCTACCACTGCCCAACAGGACATTTTTTGATTAGTGACTATGAGGGAGGTCCCAACCCATTGTGGGTGGTGCCACCCCTGGGCTGGTGGTCCTGGGTTCTATAAAAAAGCAGGCTGAGCAAACCATGAGGAGCAAGGCAGTAAGCAGCACCCCTCCATGCGCTGTGCATCAGCTCCTGCCTGCAGGTTCCTGCCCTGTTTGAGTTTCTGCTCTGACTTCCCTTAGTGATGGAGTGTGACCCGAGATTTCTAAGATGAAATAAACCCTTTTCTTCCCAAGTTGCTTTGGGTCATGATATTCTGTTACAGCAATAAAAACCCCTAACCAAGACATCGAGAATAGTGAGTGGATTTTAAATGACTCAGATTTCAGAATGTACTTGAAAGGTGGACAAAATGGTGGCACTTTTCATGGAAAAAAAAAAAAAAGCTGAATATCTAAGTCCTTTTGATATAATATGTGATTCATTCTTTATGTATAGCAGATGCCTGGTAACACACACTGTAAACAAACCCTGTGGCAATAAGAGTTGCCTTCGTTTATGACATGGACTGAATGCCTAACAGAAGCTAGGGGAGAGATACAGAGGAATAGGAATGGGAAGGGCAAGCACACTTTCTCTCTCTCTTCTCTCTCTCTCCTCTCTCTCTCTCTTTTTTTTTTTTTTCCAATCCAGGGGATGGAACCCAGGACCTTGTACATGCCAGGCAACTGTGCTGCCACTGAGTTGTATTCCCAGCTCCCAAAATGACATTATCTAGGGAACCTTTGAGAAATAATGAGTAGGACAGCATGGGGGGGGGGGCTACATGCCATATAACAGTTTCATAGAGTAGAACTTTGTGAGATGGGTAGAAATTAGTGGTGATATTAAAAGATTTGTTTATAATGCCTTTCAAAATAATCTGACACCAGCGGTTGAAATACCACTTTCAATATTGAAAGGAGAGCATTCAGTACCTCATTACACTAATGCTCACATGAGATGATCTGGAATTCTGAATTTAACAATTTAAAAACCATTCAACATGCATTTCTGTTTTTTCCACAGAGCTGAAAAGGTTTTCTAGGTATAAATAATGAAATTCATATTTTTGACAGTGTCATAAAAAGACATTGTGTTACTTGAATATTGTAGTAAAAACACAGATAAAGTCATATTTATCTGTGTTTTTTATCAACATTTTTCAGATTTGTTTATTTTTTAAACATATACATTGGGGTTTTGCTTGCATGTATATCTGTACAAAGATGCCAGCCCCCTTGGAACTGGAGTTACAGACAGTTGTCAGCTGCCATCTGGGTGCTGGGAATTGAAACTGTGTCATTTGGAAGAGTGGCCTGTGCCCTTAATCACTGAACCATCTATCTCTGCCCCATACAAAAGCTTCTTGATTCTATTTTGTAGTTATTCTGGGTTTTTATATTCAGATGCTATTTTTAATTTAAATTTTTTTGTTGATAAAGTGAAGAAATATTTAGTGTAGCATCTTACATATGAAATGCACATTTCTGTGGGCATGGCGGTTCATGCCTTTAATGCCAGCACTCAGGAGGCTGAGAAGGTGGCTCTGTGTAAGTTCAAGGATAACCTTGTCTACCGAGTGAGTTCTGTCTAGGACACCCAGAGAGCTGTTACAGATAGTAACCCTGTCTTAAAAAACCAAAAACCAGACCAAAACAAAAAGACAAAAGACAAACAAACAAACAAAGGCACAATTGTTCAATATTTATTTGATTGATTGTTTGACTAGTCGCAGTCAGGCTCAGTTGAGGCCCCTGGGAATACAGGGAAGAGCAGCTTGGCAGAGCTTTTGTTTATGGGGAAGAGAAAGTAAGTCTGTTCTGAGGATATGTGCTGTGAAGAAATGACACAGGGTAGGGCGGGGGCGTTCAAGGAATTTTTTCAGGAAATGTTCTGAGTGGAGCAGAAATGTGAGTGAAGAAGAAAATCTTGCAAAAATAATTTCAGTCAGATGGAAGAGCAAATGTAAAGGCCGTGTGAGTCAGAGCTAGCCAGGTAAGAACCAGTTTTGCATGTTAGAGGAAACACAAAGAAGCTGCCCTGACAGGAGTGTGGAGGATGGACTAGAGACAGACAAGAAATGAGGGTGAGGAAGTAGGCAGCCATCAGAGTATATCGAACCTTATTGCCCACACATTATAATTTGGATGTAAATAGAACCCATGAGGCAACGCTAGTCAGTGTTGTGACATGATCCAGACAGGCATGCCATACACATATCCCAGACATTGGACTGTTGGGTGGAAGCCTGGTCTACATAGAATTGTCAGACATCCAGGGCTACAACAGCTAGCTCTCTTTGTTGTTTGCTTTCTTTTTTTTTGAAATAGGGTTTCTCTGAGTAACAATCCTGGCTGTCCTGGAACTCCCTTTGTAGACTAGCTGGCCTTGAACTCACAAGATCCTACAGCACAAGTGCTGGGATTAAAGGCATGCACCACCTGATAGACCACTGCCCACCTGCTAGACTGTAGCTTAGAAAAGAATTATGGAAGCTTTATTATGAATTAGGTAGGCTGTGGTTTCCAGTACACAAGGACCAAAACTGTTAAGATTATATCCCCCTTTTGGGGGGAGGGTTTGATGTTTTGTTTTTTTGAGACAGAGTTTCTCAGTTTAACAGCCCTGATGGTTGTGAAATTCCCTCTGTAAACCAGGCTGGCCTCAAAACTCACAGAGATCCACCTGCCTCCCCTGGGATTAAAGGCATGTGCTACCACCTTACCTTTAAGTTTGTATTTTTTTTTAGCTATTTATTTTTATTTTATGTGAATTGGTATTTTGCCTGCATGTATAACTGTGTAAGGGCTTCAGGTCTTGGAATTACAGACAGTTGTTAGCTGCCATGTGGATGGTGAGAATCAAACTCAGGTCCTCCAGAAGAACAGTCAGAACTCTTAACCACTGAGCCATCTCTCCAGCCCTAAGCTTGTATTTTTAAATTTAAATTGAAATCTAAAGTGGCTGGTGGCGGTGGTGGTGCATGCCTTTTATCCCAGCACTCTGAAGACCCTGGCAGAGGGATCTCTGTGAGTTCAAGGCCAGCCTACTCTACAGAGAGAGTTTAGGACAGCCAGGATTACTAGAGAAACCTTATCTTGAAAAACTGCACGTGCACACACAAAACAAAAACCACACCAAATTTTACTAATATTTAACATGTGGAGCCCCCATTTCATCTGTGTTCTTCAGCATCACTCGCCAGTTTTGGCCCTCTCGGATTAGTTAAGTGTTAGCCATTTCCTGGGATGGAAGGACTAAGGGCAGGAGGTGGGGGGAGTGAGTGACTCGGTCAGCGTTGGGCATTGTGTGTGAGATGCTGAGGAACATCTGCCGTGACATGTAAGCTTACAGCCCAGTTTGGAAAGTAAGGTTGCAGAGTTTTGGGAATCTAGCACATGCCAGCTTTGAAGTGGAGCTGAGTGGAAATGTCTATTTTGCCATCTGCTATGTATCTGTGAACAATTTCCCAGACCTCTCTGCTTCATTTATCTTATTATAAAGTGAGGGTAATAGTCTGCCTTACAGAGGCGTGAGGATTATGAGTTAATATTAGCAGAGTACATAGAACATCCCGATAAATGTTTCTCTTTGGAGGTTAACTTTTATTCGTGAATAGTGCTTTAAACCATCAAATTAGGCATGTTAGAAAATTAGTATAGATAGAGAAAAAAACAAGAGTCAACTTGGAAAAAGCAGATTTGAAAGACAGAGCGCAAGGCCTAGAAATGACCACTCAGCTTGTCAAAGGTGGACGTGGCTTGGAGACCTGAGAAATGGTCTCAGTAGAGTGGCAGGATGAATTAAGGGAGGTGCTTGATTGGAGATCTTACATATAGATGACAAGCTAGGGAAGTTTGGCTGTGAAGAGTCACAAAGAGGGGCAGCCAGGATAGCTGCTCAGTAGGCAGAGTCACTTGCTTTTAAGTCTGAAAACCTGAGTTGGTCCCTGGGACCCTCATGGGGAAAGAGAGGACTGACTCCTGTAGGTTGCCCTCTGACGTCCACAGATGTTCTGTCATGTGTTGTCCCCCCCATGAATAAATGTCATAGATCTTTTAAAAAGAGGCAGAGGGAAGACGGAGTAGTAGCCAGAGAGAGAGAGAGAGTAAGTATGTAGGTGTAGGGGTGAAGTGTGTATAAAAGATGGCAGTACAAGGGCTGGAGAGATGGCTCAGCAGTTAAGAGCACCGCCTGCTCTTCCAGAGGACCCGGGTTCGATTCCCAGCACCCACATGGCAGCTAAAAGATGGCAGTAGAATAGTTTGTGCGAAGCCGGGCATAGTAAGAAGAGAAGAACAGTGGTATTTCAGTGATATTGGGCATCTCAACAGCTACAGGTTGAGATGAAATGAAGGAGATAAGTAGAGCAGTAAGGACATTGAAGAGACAGCTCACCCATTGATGAAGCTTGAGAATATTAATGGAGATACAGGTAGATTAGGAGATCTGGTTATGGGAAAATGAGGTAATGTTCTCTGCCTTTTTCTGAAAAGGAGGCAGCAAGGTTGTCATTTAGAGTCAGAAGTAGCATTTGATGGTGGTAGTGTTTGGAGAGGCATTTGAAAGGCAGAAGAACTATTGACAGCAGACTGTCAAGGTCTGAAAGCTTATTTGACCTTTGATCTTTAGCCTTATTTCCAGCTGGCTAAGGAGGGTGGTACAATCCTTCTGGAAAGAGGAGCTGTGTCATGAAAGGTAGAGGCAATAGGGCTTCTGCTGTTTGGAAGCTTTCTAGCCCCGTGACTGGCAGATTGCTTCTGGACCATTCCTCAGGTCCATTGGCAAATCACAGAACTAATAACTATGAATATAGGCCATAGGCCAAAAATTTTGAAAATTGCTCTTTATTTTTATTTATTTATTTATTTATTTTTGCCTATTTTCATTCAGTATACTATGTTTTATGGTGTGACTAAAAAATATGTGTGTTGCTATCTTTGGGTAATGTCTGTTTTGCACAAATGATAGCAAAATATTCTCAGTGAGAAACTCAGTTTTCCTGATAGACATGAAAGCTGACCAGCATTTCATAGGACCCGTGTTTTCCACTAACCTAGACTTCAGAAGCCTCATAACACCATACCTTTGACCACAAAGAAATTCAGGATCTTTTCTTTTCCCCCCAGGTGCTGGAGAATCTGGTAAAAGCACCATCGTGAAACAGATGAAGTAAGTTCACACAGTGCCTACAAGACTAACTTTTCTTCTCGTCATAGAAAGTTCATAATTTTTCATTTGCCATTCATAATATTGACCTGTGATTTTGTTGTTGTTGTTGTTGTTTTTAAAGAATCATTCATGAGGATGGCTATTCGGAGGATGAATGTAAACAGTATAAAGTAGTTGTCTACAGCAATACTATTCAGTCCATCATTGCAATCATAAGAGCCATGGGACGGTTAAAGATTGATTTTGGGGAAGCTGCCAGAGCAGTAAGTATCTCTTATTTCCTTTTCTCTGTTCTGTGGATGCAGTTAGGCCAAATTTGCGTCATGTTTTAGGGAACAAGAAGATAAGATGATATAAAATATTTTTGAAGTGCTGACTATCTGACTCGGTAGATAGAAATGGCATTCTTTAGATACATCACTTCCTTCACAGTACCATTATAATAGTTGATGAGAATAAATATATACTCTAAAACACATATTGCCTGTTTAGTCCTGCTTTCAGAGCTGTAAGTGTTAATGCCTGGGGAGGGGGGTTCCCAAATTAAATCTGTAAGGACATAAACACAAACCCTCCCAATTTTAGAAGTGATTTCAGGTACTCAGAAATATCTCATCACTATCTCACATTGAACTCTGGGTTACAGAATTGGGTTTTTACTTCCTTCATGTAACTCTTGAATGCTACACACACGAGAGAGAATTTAAAAGTCAGTTAATAATAATATTTAGTAGACTTTGAGGGCCGTTTGTGGAGTAGGATGTTTGATGCCGTGGAGAAAGGGTCAGAATGAAGACAGGACCGGAGACCTTTTCCACATCACCAACTCAAGTTCAAGGAAGTGTGGAGAAGTACGGAGACCACCACAGGCTGGCCGGCCGGCAGCTGTGTTCAGACACAGTGCTTAATGCCACGGGCCAGTGAATGGAAGGGACTTGGGGGCTTTCCCTGGGAAGACAGAACTGTGCTTGGGAGTAGCTTAAGACCCTTATCAGCCAGCCACTCAGTTTATCAAGTGGAAGTTAGTATGTGATAAGTGGGGGGTTGAAGGGGAAAATATGAAACAGGCCCTTGTGGCTTCAGTTTGTTCGTAAGTAGAGATATCTGTGAGGTAAAAAGGGGAACAGGATCTAGATTAGATGTTATACGAGGAAAGAATGACATAGGGGGAAGGACTGTGTGAGCGGACTCTTGGTGTCTACGACAGACATAGTTTAGGGCCATGGACACCGCCAGGCCTGTGAGTAAGCATTTAGCCCAGGGGCCATTTCCAAGCCTTTTTTTCTTTTTCTTTTAATTCTATTTAGATTATGTGTATATGTGTGTCTGGATGTGGATATGTATACGTGAGGATCCCCTTGGAGGACAGAGGGTTTGATTTTCTGGAGCTGGATTTACAGGCATCTAGAAGCTACCTTATATAGTGCAGAGACTCCAACTCTGGCTCTCTGCAAGAGCTACATGTTCTTGACTCCTGAGCCTTCTCCTCAGATCTCCATTTCCGGTTTCTAGAGACAGTGTCTTACACTGTAGACCGGGCTGGATTTGAACTCACGGTAGTCTTCCTGCACACGTTTAGGGAAGTTTGAGAGTTCAAGTAGAGTCGGATTTATTTCTATCTTAGCCCATTTCCATGGTCTGTCTCGTGTTGACTTTCCTTCTTTGGGCTAGAATCCCTTATTCTTTCTCGTGCCTACATCTAGCTACTTCTCTAATACTTGTTGTATTTGGTAGCTGGTTACTAATGCTGCTGTGTTTTTTGAGTTTTTCTTCTCTGTTGATATTTTCTCCTGTCATTTATTCCTCTTAGTTTCTCGGATGTTTTCTTTTGCTCGCTCTCATTTCTTCTTTCCCATCACCAGTCCACCTCTATTTCTCTGGACTGTTCCTCTCTCTATTTACTTCCTTCTTAGCTGTGGTCAGGGCCTGGGGAGAAAGCTCAGTTAGTAAAGTCCTTGCTCTCCGTGACAGCCTGAGCTTGCTTCCCAGAGCTCACAAAACCAGGGGTTAAGGGTGTGTACTTAAACCCCTAGTGCTGGGGAGACGAGACAGGAGGGTCCAGGGCTCTCTGGCCAGCCGGCCTCGATGAATCAGTGAGCCACAGGTCAGAGACCCTGCCTCAAACAAGCAAACAACCACAAACAAAAGGCAGATGCTCCTGAGCAGCAGTACCTGAGGTTGTCCTTTGCTCCACACACATGCTCACCTTCACGCACAGACACAGCTGGTTTCGAAGTGCTCTGTGTCACTGGACAGGCCTGATGGCCTTAGCTCCCCTCAGCACCAAGTCATCTGCCTTCCCAGCATCCGCTCAGCCTACAAAAGTCCTTTTAAAATAAACTTTGAAAGTTTTGATCATCACAGTTTCTCTTTTTTTTTTTGCATAGCTAAGGGTTTATATTTATATTTATTTTTAAAGTTTATTTTTAGTTTTATTTTTTCCCTCCCAAGATTTATTTTTAAGTGCATTGGTGTTTTGCCTACATGTATGTCTCTATGAGGGAGTCTATATCTCCTGAAACTGGAGTTACAGACAGGTGTGAACTGTCTGGAGGTCCCGGGGATTGAACCTGGGTCCTCCAGAGGAGCAGCCAGTGCTCTTAACCACAGCACCATCTCCTTAGCCCCAATTTCTCTAGTTTTTAATGGTTGCTGGATTTACAGGCATCTAGAAGCTACCTTATATAGTGCAGAGACTCCAACTCTGGCTCTCTGCAAGAGCTACATGTTCTTGACTCCTGAGCCTTCTCCTCAGATCTCCATTTCCGGTTTCTAGAGACAGTGTCTTACACTGTAGACCGGGCTGAATGAAAAGAATAGAACCGAATATGGTACGATTTTCTTTCATATCTGTTTAGCGGTAGAAGTGTGAAGTTTGTTGTAAAGAGGGGGCTTGTGTGAGCCTTCAGAAGCTTTATTTTGAGGAAGCTACTGAACAATTAAGCAGAAAGGGGGAAATGTTTTCTTGAACATTCTCAGAGTTAGAACAGCTGAAGTTTCTAAAATTTGAATAGCATGATATTTAAAAAAAAAATACAAGTGCTTAATTATTTTTATGCCCGGTTGAGTATGGGTCAGATTGTCAAATGCTACATAAAGCGATATACAATATATGGGAAGTCTTGTTAGTGTGTTTGCCAATTTGTACAATGCTTAAACATTTCTTAATCATTTGCTTATTTATTTACTGTTACTATTATTTTGGAAGATAGAAGAGAGGCTTGGGACGTGATTGAGTGACTAAGAGTGCCTGGTGTGTATGCATGAGGACCTGGATTCAAATCCCAAGTCCCACCGTTAACAGGGGGTCATGTGTGGTCTTGTATATGTGTAGCTGCTGTACTGGGGCCAGAGACACGATCCTGGAAGCCTGATGGCTAGCCTGGCAAGCTTGAGGTTGGTTCAGTGAGAGGTTGTGTCTCAGGGGAATAAGGCAAAGAGTGAGAGACAGCTGACATTTTTCTCTGACTGACTCTCTGCACATATATGGGTGTGCGCACGTATAATACGACACTTCCGCACCACATGAAAGAAGAAACAGAGCAGTTGGGGCAATGCAGATTGTACATGAAATTTGTTCCAGAGAGGACCTACAGACAGGCAGGATTACCAAAATGAGCATCGGGCAGAATCCTGATGGGTCTGATGGCAGTTTGGCAAAGTTAATATAAGTGCAGTGTGGTGATTTTTTGAGTAATTAGGTAGATGTACAAATTGTAGGTGTTACTGCATCTGTGTTCCACAGTTCTTTTTGCTTGCTAATTTTTGTTGTCTTAATTGCTACTTAAGATATGAATGGCTGGGCCACACCTTTAGTCCCAGGACTCAAGGAAGGTGGATCTCTGAGTTCCAGGCCAGTCTGGTTTATTAAGTGAATTCCAGAACAGACAGCTGTTACACAGAGATCCTGTCTAAAAAAACTAAACCAACCAACCAAAGACACAAATTACTGCTTCTCTTCTCCATTTACTTTTCATTTATGTGTTATGTGATTAAAAAAAAAAAAAAAAAAAAAAACAAACTTCATCTTTATAGTTACTTGGACTTTTGGGTTTTGTTGGTTTTGACAGGGATTCTCCATGTCGCCCTAGCTGTCCTATCTCAGTCTATAGACATTGAATGTAGAGATGTGCCTGCCTCTGTCTCACTCAGTACCGGGATTAAAGGCATCCACCACTACCCTGCTGTGTTCAGTTTTACATTTTTGCATGAGAATGGATAAGATAATTAAATCCATCAAAATTCTTTTTTAAAGGCTTACAGACTAATCAAATTCCTGTCTAAAAGTTCTGAGAGCTTTGCTCTGTCTCACCCCCACCCCCCACTGTAGACTGTTGGTGGGGTTCCTATGGAAATCTAGACAATAAACATTTCCCTGAGGGCTTGATCTTTACTGGGTTTTCAGCATCTTACGTACTTGTCTCCTTCTTTCTGCAGTGAAGGGGAAGGAGCAAGCAACCTTTGCCTTAAACCTGATCAATATCTTGGTCCCTGTGCCATGTTTAGACATTATTTCTTATGTGCAAATCTCCTCATTCCTATGTAGTAGTAAGCAAGCGCTCCACCACTGAGCTACACCCCCAGCAGGTCTAGGGAACATACACACATGCATGTATGTATGTGGGCATAGAGTGTGTGGGGGCTAGAGCTTGACTCCAGGTCTTTTCCTCTACCATTTCCTCCTAGGTGTCTCTGCAAATGTGGAGCATGTCATTTTGGCCAGACTGGTAAGCCAGTGGCCTTCAGGGATCCTTTCTCTCCTTCCCCAGCACTGAGGTTACAGGCTTGACCTGTTGCGTCCAGCTTTTACATGGATCTGAACTCAGGTCCCCATGCTTTCACAACATGTATTTTATCACCGAGCCATGTTCCCAGTCCTCATTAAGGGCTGCTTTAACAGAATGGAAATATTGCATGTACTTGTCTCACAGACCAGTATAACCCCACCTCCCCACCATTAACCGTAAGCCATCAGGGTAGAGGATTGTGGGTCCATCAGAAGGATGGTGGAAGTGTGTGTATATGTGTGTGAATGTGTGTAAACTGAGACTCATTTACCCCTCTCTGAACTGTTTTCCTCAGGATGATGCCCGACAACTGTTTGTCTTAGCGGGCAGTGCTGAGGAAGGAGTCATGACTTCAGAACTTGCAGGTGTGATTAAACGGCTTTGGCGAGATGGTGGAGTGCAGGCATGTTTCAGCAGGTCCAGGGAGTATCAGCTCAATGATTCTGCTTCATAGTAAGTAAATTTTTTCCCCATGATTTGGTAACTGTAGAGAAAGTTCAGTACCTTAAGGGAATGTTAAGTATTAGAAATGTCCAGAAGTCTATAAGATCTTTTACTACAGCTGTCTCAATTTAAAGGCCCTCTCTGCGGCCTTATACAAAGCAAGTAAAGGGGAGACATTTAATGGAGGTGGGTTCTCTGTGCATAGGACAAGGCACTGATAGCCAGCTGTAGAGGAAGTTAAAATTGGACATCTCTTCTCCCACACAAAACAGACACATATACACACCACACCCCCTAGTTTGTTATTGTTATATTTGAGACAGGATCTCAACTGTGTAGCCCTGGCTTGCCTTGAACACACAGAGATCCACCTGCCCCTGCCTACCATGCTGGATTAAAGGTGTGTAGCAGCACATCTGGCTGACAGCCCTTTGTATACTCTCTCTATTGGCTGTGCTATGAATTTTTCTGGCAGTGGTCATTACCACTTAATTTTGTGTGTGTGTAGACTGGGGATTGAACCAAAGTCTCATGCATGTTCAGCCTATGCTCTATTAGTGAGCTACTCAACCCGCTTTTTAGTTTTTATTGTGAGACCCAGTCTCACTAGTGCTGGCATTGGACTCATTCTGTAGCCCCAGCAGCATGAATTTGTGATCCCTCTGCCCCAATCTCTGAAGAGTTGCAATCATAAGCCTGCATCACAGAGCCCTGCACCACAGAGCCCTGCACCACAGAGCCCTGCACCACAGAGCCCTGCACCATTTACATCTTGTACCAGACTATTGTATAGATGTCTATAGAATGAGAAGATTGTGTTGTAGAATGGAGTTGAATCCTTTTCTTGTCAAGGAAGTTCTCTTAAGTATTATTTTAGAGAACTGGTAACTGGTATTTTTATCTTACATGTGATCCTTTTTTGGCCCCTACACATTTATTTTTAAGGGTTATATTCATGATGTATTTTAAAAATTATTATTATTTTTGTGGCTGATGAGTACTTGTCGTCTGTAGCTCTCTCTGAACTAGATAAAGCACTTTCGATTATTAAGGTATTATCTCTAGTATTATATTTCTCCATCCTTATTCTGTCACAAATTATTACAAGAAATTAAATGGTATTTATAGAGCTTACTCTTCAGTAGAAATGGTTTGGCAAACAGTAAAAGGATTCTTGTCCACTTTTTAGCCATAAGAATGTTTTTCTATGCACACTGATAGTTTGGGTAATTCAGTGACCACCGAAGGTAGATTTTCATGGCTTCCTCTGTTGTATGGGCTAAGCTCTGACTCCCCAGTCAGTGTTGTTTATAGAGTGCTCTCTGTCCGTGATCGCTCGCCTGAGCTTGACTCTCACGTTTGGTTTGTAAACAATCTGAACGATGCACTTAATGTAGGGCCACCCACTCTTTGGCATTTCTGTCAGGAATCAGTGAAGAGTTAGCTTTTGGTCTCTGTCTGTACTCTCTTCCCCCTTTTTTGAAACAGGATTTTGTTATATAGCCCAGGCTGGCCTGAAGCTCCTGTGTGTACATCTGCCAGACTGGTCTCAACCTTGTGGCTTCCTGGGCTCACAGGCACACTAGCATGTTTACCTGTAGTCTCAATGAGTATAGTTCTTGTCATTTTTATAATTCAGATGTCATTCTCAAATGAGCTGTCAAATAGCTATATATGCAGCCAATGTAAATTTAAATAGCTGAGGACTTTTGTTAAACTTTTTTTGTGTTTTATTCTCATTGGGTCTTCCTGTGTAGCCTAGGTTTTCCTGGGACTCTGGATCTAGGACTACAGGTCTGTGCCACCTGTAGATTTTGTTTATCTGATAAGTACATAGCTCATTTCATATTAGTTTCTTTAGCAGGAATAAAATTACCATGTTTTTAAAATTTGCCTTCACAGTATATTTAAAACCATTTTTGTTACTATGTGTAGAACCTTTTAATTTCCCTGTGTTAGATTTGCTTCCTCCTATCTTCTATGATACTGAAGATTTAATATTTCTCTGCCCCTTCAGTAATTTTCGGGGTTTGCTTCTTTATGTGTTTTGTTGGTACTTAGGATTGAACCTTGGGCCTTACACATGTTAGTACCTAGCTAGTCTCTGTACTTTTTGCCAAGCAAGCTGTATCCATGGTTGGCTTTACCAAATAAAAACCAACGTATATTTCATTTAGCTATCTAAATGATTTGGATAGAATATCCCAGAGCAACTACATTCCAACTCAACAAGATGTTCTTCGGACAAGAGTGAAGACCACAGGCATTGTGGAGACACACTTCACCTTCAAGGAGCTATACTTCAAGTAAGTTACAAGCTTTTTCCTGCCTGTGCCTGGCACAAATAGCCAGCGTTCGTTTTTGTTTTTGAGACACGATCTCACGATGTAGACCTGGGTGGCCTGGTACTTGCTATGTAGATCAGGTTGGTGTCAAGACCCGCACCTTCTGCTTCTGCCTGCTCAGTGCTGGGATTACAGGCATGGCCCTCCACCCCTGGCTTATTCGTCCCCCTTAGTTAGCTTCTCTATGGGCTATAAGGTTTTTTGTAAGCAGTGTTCCTTGGTTGAGAACCTAATATATTTATTGGCCATTAGCTTAATGTCGCATCAGATTGAAGCCCACACATTTAATTTTTTTTAATTTATATTCACTTAGAGGAAATTGGATATAAAATTAAATAACAATTTGTGTACTACTAGAATTAATCTTGCAATTCAAGACTTTCCTTAGTTGCCAAATAGGTATTGACTGTTGTTAGAAGGATCACAACAGTACTAAGTAGGTGGAAGTGTCTTGTGTAGAAGGCTGTGCTCTGACGTTGTGACACTGAGATAGAAGTGTTTCCTTAGCAGCATCGCACCTGTCTCTGTCCCTTTCCTGGTGAGTGTAATGGGCAGAGCTAACCCCAGCCTGGCTTTGTATTGATTATGCACAGCGTCATGCTCAGTTAAGTTTGCAGTGCAGTGGCAGCTAGTCCTGAGAAGGGGCGTGGTGATGGTGGTACAATAACGTGGACAGTAATTGTTTTAAAGGACATTCTAGTGTTTTAAAAGAATTTTCTCGTAGCACCAGTAATTCTGATAAAAAAAAAATCTCCCTTCTCTTTTTGTTAATGGCCTTTAAAAAATACTAAAACTGGTTTTGGTTCATTTTGTGTGTGTTTGTAACTTTTGGGGTTGGAAGTAACCTTTTTTCTCCAATGCACGGTACATTTCTAAGAAGTTACTTGGTTATGATTATGTGTATATGAAAGTCAGCATTATTACATACACAGGGAACCACTGCCTCAGATCCTCTAAGGAAGAATCAGGATTTGTGAATTCCTCACACATAGTACTTAAACACTAGTACCAGTGGAGGTATTGGAATCTTTTCTTGGGGTGCAGGGTTTAAGACAGGATTTCTCTGTGTAGTCTTGGCTGTCCTGTAATTCACTCTGTAGTCCAAGCTGGCCTAGAACTCAGAGACCCGTCAGTCTCTGCCTCCTGAGTGCTGGAATTAAAGACACCACTACTGCCTGGTAAGGTATTGGTATCTTAATACACACACTGGATTTTGAGAGCTGGTGAATCGTTTTAGAATAAACTGGCTGCTTAATGAACCTAACTAACACTATCAGCAGAAGCTGTATGGACTACCCTGTGAAGCCATAGGAAGGAGAGGTCTCTTCGTGTACTATAGAATTAGTAATTCAGTTCTAATTAAATACCAAGACCAGTATTTAGTGTGGAAAACAGTTCTGGTTGATGTCATAGATTGATCTTTAGCTAGGTAACCTTGTCCTTCTGTGCAAGGGTCAGTAGCCAAGTCAAAGTAATCAGGAACCACATCCACTTTATTATTGGCGTGTAGACATCTGATGATGAGGTACTGTCACCTCTTCGTTTTCCTCTTCTCTCGAGGCAAAACCACTGTCCATTTATTCAAACATTTATTGAGCATCTACCATATGCAAGGCCAATATTGTGTAATTGCTTACTTGCCTCTCAGTTATGAGGTAATGTTTATAAAATGTTAATCTGTTAGTGAATAATACTGTGTTACTATGTACTCAAAGCCAGCATTAGGGATTTATAGCAATCTGTTAGTTTTATGGAGTTTATAGAAAATGGGAGGTAAACTGGAATTATTGGTGTATTGATATGCCTCTCTTTGAAAGGTTTGTAATGGTGAAATGCCAGCCTTTCTAAAACCTTCAAAATGACTCTGGTTAAAGCCAATTTGTGACTAATCATTTAGGTGTCTTGCAAGACCAAAGGTTGCAAAGAACTGCAAGGTCCTCCAGAAGGAAGAGTTGGCTCAAGAGTAAATAGGAAGAATGTTCACATCAAACGTAATTAGAGACGTTATGTGTATCTTATGGCTCTTAATCTGTAGGGGCAAAAAGTCCCTGAAAATTTAGGCTCTGTGTTCTGAAGATTGCACTCACTAAACCAGTGTAGCCAACACTGGTCTTCAAAAACTTTACCATTGGGGGCTGCTCAGTTGTTAGGAGCCCTGGCTGCTCCTTCAGAGGATCTGGATTCAATTCCTAGCACCCACATGGCAGCTTACAATTTCTTTACCTCCAGTTCCAGGGGATTCAACACCTTTATATGGACATACATGCATGCAAAAACACCAGTGCACATGAAACAACTTTACCATGGCTATCAGATTTTGAGAGTCTGTGAGCGTTTGGATTCCCATCAGACTGGAGTATCCACTAAAAGACAAAGTAGGGAAGCTGTCCCCGTCATTGCAGGAAGTGAAAATGGACCCTGCTGACACACACTTAGCACTTAGAGGTCTAGAACAAGTCTGGGATAGTACACAGTGTGCATGCAATTGAAGCTTTGCTGCTGCTGATTAGGTTCAAGCAAGACATGATGTTGGGAAATACTAGCCCCGTTTATTTACTTTTGAGATAGTCTTTCTGTGTAGTACAGACTGACTTGAATTTGCCATTCTTCCTCACCTCCAAAATGCTGAGATTAAGTCATTTGTCCTCAAACTTGGCACAAGGATTTTTTTTTTTAATTATTGATCAAATTATTAGAATTCTACTAAAATTTAATTTTTAAAATGATTTTCCTTATATGTTTTTCTTTTTTTTTTGCCTTGGTGTTTGCCTGGAACTGGAACTACAGACAGTTGTTAGCTGCCATGTGGGTGCTGGGAATCGAACCCGGGTCCTCTGGAAGAGCAGAGGGTGCTCTTAACCGCTGAGCCATCTCTCCAGCCCCAGATTTTCCTTATATGTTTTTCATTAACACAAGGCAAATAAACTTGGGGCTCAGACTGTAAGTTGGGTGTGCAGCCAGTTTGAGAGGCAGCATTGTGGGGTTGAGGAAAGTCTACAGAGACTGGGTTAGCGTGCCAGATGGTCCTGGGGAGTGCCTGGCACCATGGTGAACACCTAACAAATCCTGGTTGTTATGGCTGCAGTTATCTTAAGCTGTGCTGTTTGCTCCCCATTTATCCTTTCTTTTCCTTCCTTAATCCATCTTTAGCTCTCACTCAGCTGACATCTGGCACATCCAGTACTTGTTCTGAGAGGGAGGAAGTTCAGCTGTGGTCTCTACTTTTAGCCACTGACAACTATTTAGACACATTTGATTTGATCCTTGTCTTTTCTGTTATAAATGGGGTTTGAATGTGTGATAGTGGGGAGGTTCTTACACCATGACTGACTGGAAAGTAATGTAAATGTGAATTTGCTAAATCTGTTTTTTTTTTCCTTTACTCAGAATGTTTGATGTGGGTGGCCAAAGATCAGAACGAAAAAAATGGATTCACTGTTTTGAGGGAGTGACAGCAATTATCTTTTGTGTGGCCCTCAGTGACTATGACCTTGTTCTGGCTGAGGATGAGGAAATGGTACGTTGAAGCTTTCGATAAAAATCCATCTGCTCCAGCTAGGAAGCAAGCATAACTCCTAGGAAGATGGGTTGCCACCATTTGCTCACGGAAACCAAAACTTAATGCCTTTTATTCTCTTGTCAGTGAGGTTGGATTTCTAAAGCCAGTTCTTCCATCCCATTTACTCTTGGCAGCCACGTTATGTGGACAGGACTGCTTCTTGTCACCCACTCTTCTCATCCCCTAACCCCAAGAATTACAAATCAGGATTGACCCAGCTTTAAGTTATACTAGTGCCTAACTTACTTCCCTGGATTCATTTCTTTTTTATTTTTATTTTTTTTAAAGATTTATTTATTTATTCTGCATACAGTTTTACAGAAGAGGGCACCAGACCTCATCATAGATGGTTGTGAGCCACCATGTGGTTTTGCTGGGAATTGAACTCAGGACCTCTGGAAGAACAGTCAGTGCTCTTAACCTCTGAGCCATCTCTCCAACCCCCCCTGGATTCATTTTGCTGTCTTAAAACCTCTTGGTATCTAAAGGAATCTCCTTTTCCTTTTGCTGCTAACCTGTCATAACCCTGTGTGTTTTTCAGAACCGGATGCATGAAAGTATGAAATTGTTTGACAGCATTTGTAACAACAAATGGTTTACAGACACGTCAATCATCCTCTTTCTTAATAAGAAAGACCTTTTTGAGGAAAAAATAAAGAGGAGCCCCTTAACAATCTGCTACCCAGAATACACAGGTAAAGGTGGAAGGCGAGTCATGTTGGTTGGTGGTGTGTCTTGGGTCAGCACTGATGATTCACACATTGACTGACAGAGGACTCGCAGTCAGCATCTGAGTCAGATCCCTTAACTTTATAGAGTATTATTTCAGAGGTCAGTGTCCCTGTTTTGTTTTGTTTTGTTTTAGGAAAACTAAGTAAAGAAATTAAATTTTAGCATATAAAAATAAATAAATTTTAGCAAAGAGCTATAAAAACAAAATTTCTTAAGAAACTAACATTAGTTCTAGAAAGAAATTCACAAGTAGTTTTATGGTGTAAAGTGTATGATACCAGAAGTAGAGATGGTGATCCGGCTCTGATGGAGCCAGTGTGTTCTTTCTCTAGGGGCAAGAGCAGTACTTGAGTTATCAAAAGGAAGTCACTAGGTAGAATAAAAGCCCTTCAGGAAGGGAGCTGTGAGTATGGAGGGTCACAAATGGCCTGACTTCCTCTGAATGTCAAATGGAATGTGGCAGCAGTAGAATTCAGAGTGGAAGCCAGGATGAGGCCATCCTTGGGTCTCTCTGCGGCCATGAGGAGATAGAGAAGAGTTTTGGTGGGTCCGTCCGCATGGTCGGACTGCTTAACAGTGGGAAGGAAGTCAGTAAGGTAGTTAGAGAAAGGCGATCTTAGGTACAGGGACAGTCTTTAGAAGCCACGGGCAAGGATATAGGTTAGTCTAAGAATGAAGTAAATTCATACTGAAATCAATACTAGCTCCTCTCTAATGGAATAACCTTCTTCTTTATCTCTTCCCTCCGCTCCGTGTTTACTCTTTTCTGTCCACTTACCAGCTTTCTTGGCTGTTGAGTTCATAAGGTGAGAGATGGTACTGCTATCATTTTTGTGTCTCCTCCTCACTGTTGAAACAATGAGGCTGAGCTGGGATTGCTTAACCTCAAGTTCAAGCTCTAGGAAAAGAATCTGGTTATGGTCAAAGAAGGTAAACAGCTTCAATCTAATTTGAGATTAGGGGTCACAAACAAGGATGGCAGGGCTGTACCACTTTGAACGCTGTGAAAGGTCACAGTTAGTTGTTTCCATGGAGGGGACTCTGGTTATCTGAAACATGGTGTTCTTTTTATAATCAAGCAAAAGGATACAGCAAACGTTAGGAAGTAAGAAGTCAAATGTGTCTGCATTTCTGCCTTAGAGGCTTTTGCTATGATCCGAATTCGTATTTAGGAGTGTTGGTTTAGCAGTATTTAGAGATGTCATTTAGGTACTGATATGTATGCTAGGAACATAGGGAGAGCTTAGGTTATATATAGCATCAGTCATATTGGAGATAGAGGATGTGACCAGAGAGATGACTATAAAATGAGAGAAAAATATTAGCTGTTGACAGGAGAAAGATACAGGTTTATAAAAGATATAAAAGGAAAGAACCCGATTATATTAGAAAGTAAGGGCAGTGGGCCAGTGAGATGGTTCAGCAGGTGAAGGGACTTGCTGCTACGCTTGCTGACCTGGGTTCAGTCTCTGGGACCTACATTACGGAAGGAAAGAATCAACTCCTCCTGAAAGATGCCCTCTGACCATCACATGCACGCTGTGACATGCACGAGCCCATGTAACTACTCATATAATAAACGTGTAATAATTGTATTTTCTTTTTTAGAAAGCAAGGGACATGTTTACAAAGTGAGGTGTAGTGAGTTGTCAGCAGAGTATCGTGTGCAGATTTAAAAAAAAAAAAAAAGACTAAAAAGACTGGACTTTTGGTGCTGGCTAGTTAGTTTTGTTTTGGTGAGACAGGGTTTCTCTGTGTAACAGCTCTGGCTGTCCTTGAACTCAGAGAGACAGCCCGATGAGAGTATGCAGGTGGAATGGTGAGAACAGAGCTCGATAACTAAGTGAATTAAAGCCAACCTAGGCCACTCGTGACCACAGTGGGCTGCAGGGGAGGAGAGATATAAAAAGGTTCATAGGCAAGCCGGGTGGCGGCAGCATTTAATCCCAGCACTAAGAAGGCAGAGGCAGGCAGATCTCTGTGAGTTCACAGGCCAGCCTGGTCTAAAGAACGAGTTCCAGGACAGGCTCAAAAGCTACACAGAGAAACCCTGTCTTGGGGGCGGGGAGGGATGGGGACAAAAACAAACAAAAACCACTCTGCCATTTTTTTAAAGCTTTCACAATTTTAAAGATGTTTGTTTCTATAGGGCAGTGATTTTTCCCCATCCGCTTCCTGAGGTGCCAGCACTGGCCTTAGGTTAGACCTTTGGTTTTCTTAACAGCATAGAAGACCCTTTTAGACTAGGGAAGAGACTCTCAGGTTCTAACTGCTCAGGGGTACTTTAAACTCTTCAGCCTTAGGAATGTTAAATGTCATCTGTTTGGAGTAAGAACCAGAGGTGAGGTGTTGGTTGACGTTGATATCCAATGGCTCACTGGACACAGGAAGGTCCTTTGATCCACACCATCTTGGTGCGAACTTCAAGGCTGGCTCACTGACTTTTTTCTGAGACAGTCCTGGTTTACCAGCTATCAGGGGATGTTCTTACTGGATGAAAGGCCCCTTCTCCTGCGTGCCCTTCCTAATCCAGAGGCTTTCTTTTAGATGGGAACATACTTTAGGTGCCTCCGAAGTCTTCCTCTGCTAGCTCTTTACTGTATGTGGTGTCTCCCTTTTGTGAGTTCCTGTCTTCCCCAGTCTTGTGTGTGCACTTAACTCATACTTCTTGTCCTGCTCCATCTCACTGAAAACGGCCTCTGGCTCCTGGAAACAGCCGCATGCCGTCCTTAGAGCTTACCTGACACTCACAGGCAGTTTCTAATCTGTGCTAACTAAAGGCCTCCCAGGGCCAAAAGATGCTGTAGAAGGTCGGTGACCAGAGCTAATTACACAGACTTACATAAGGCCTCCTGTTAGTCTTCTCGTGCCCCTACTCCTTAAGCAGCAGCTCTATTGAGATAGAACTCTTCCCTTAAAGTGCGTTACCAGCTGTGCATGATGCTGCCAGCCGTCATGCCTGAATCCCAGCACTTGGGAGGATGAGGTGGGAAGTCACGAGTTTGAGGCCAGTCCAGGTTGAGAGTAAGAGCTTGTGTCAAAGTGTGTGACTAGGATCCCACTGTCTAGTTTACCTTTGCCTATTTACAATTGGAGTGACTTTGAAATGAACTCCTTACCTTTTCGGAATCCTTAATTCAGGATCACTCCAAGGGGCAAAATGTGCCGTTTTATAAACAGTTGCATCTAGAAACCTGCTCTTCTAGTTCCTTTGTATACTGTCGAGATTTCTTTTTCAGCTGAAAAATCTAAATGAAAAGGAAGTGAAACTTGTTATCATCCTCATTCCTTGTATATGATGATTTTATTTTAGTTACAGTGGTAGTCTGTTTTCATGATTATAGAAAATCCTAATGACAATGGAAATAGAGGAAGAGTTCTGTTTGTATTCAGTTGTGCTGGGTTGCCTTTCCTTAGTAAGTACTGATGGCCTAACTTAGCTGAGTGCAGGCAGCTGACAATGCTGGTTGTCTCTTCCAGGCTCCAATACATACGAAGAGGCGGCTGCTTACATTCAGTGCCAGTTTGAAGATCTGAACCGCAGAAAAGACACCAAGGAAATCTACACTCACTTCACCTGTGCCACAGACACCAAAAATGTGCAGTTTGTTTTTGATGCTGTTACAGATGTCATCATTAAAAACAACCTAAAGGAATGTGGACTTTACTGAGAATATGGCATTAGTAAGAGGTAAAACTATAGACAGTTTAGTAACAGTGCTATGGTGGTGTTTTGCCTTTGTAAATGTTTTTCTAATTAACAATGTTCTTTTTTTTTTTAGTTACTACAGTGAGGAGTGTTGAGACCAGACATCATCTGCTGTCTCTTAGGTCAGCTGCAAGCATGACAGGACCAGGGAATGGCGGCAGCAGCAGCAGAATCTTACACTCTTAGCACACTCTTCTGTATTAGAGATGTTTAGTTGGCATGAGATGTTCATGTCACACATTGGAATTGGAACAACTGTAAAGTGTGGTTGACTCATCAAAGCATCACTTGGATTTTATAATATCAAATGATTGGGGCATATTGAAGCTGAGGTGCTACATTCCAGAACTTAAATATGTAGCTTACTTTCTTCCTTTTTAACAAATCACCAGTAGTTAATTTTTCTCATCAAGAGAAGAAAAACTAAGCAATCTTTCTTGTTTGCAAAAGAATCTTCTGAGAACTCAGTCTTAACTATGCACACAATGTGACCAGACATCTTGAAATATTCCTCTTAGTAGGAACTGTTTGTTTTTAACTCTTGGTATGGCCAGGCATAATATTTCCATAATTAAAATTTTTTCTGGTTATTGGGACTACATTAATACAGATTTTCTGAATGAAATTTATGTTACTGTCATGTTTAAGGTGCCATGATGGCTTCTAAACAGCAGCTACTTTGGAAAGCTCTACAGGATGCCAGCTCTAATTTCTTTAAGCTTATGGCTGAAGGTTAACCTTGTTTATGCTGATAATCTAATTACTAGATGAGTACTGATGTAATATGGTAAACTCCACTTGTACAGACACACCCAGGATAGCTGTCAGTTACAGATGCAAACTGCTAAATTGAGAACTAGTGACTTGCTGCTACAGATGCACTAAATTGGCCACTTTGGTTCCTGCCTGTTTGTCTCTTACACGGTACCCTTGATTCCCACCCCCAGGGCCTCTTTTGTTGGGAGACATCTGCAGTGCATTAGCAGTGCATGCTTTTCTTTTGTGAAGGCGGTGCCAAATCCCTGATCGCCATCATTTTTACTGTAGCAATGTTAATTGTAGCAGCTCAGTCAGTGTGTTCTTTTTCTACAGTTGCATTTGGGGTCTTTTTTCCACTTTGTCATGTGTACAGATTTGAATCTATTACAGTTGGCAGCAGTATTAAAATGCTAAGTGAAGAAAGAGTCCAGGATTGCTCCTGCTTGTAACTAGTCTTCTGGAAATCCTGTCTTGTTTGCTTTTGCCTCTGCTGAGTATGCTTTGGCCTTTGTCTGAGGTTGGGTTTAGGTAGAAAGGGTCTCTAATGTCTAGTTCCTCCATGTAATAGTATTGTCTAATCTAGGGCTGAGGGCTTTATGTCCAGTCTCTGTTCAAGGGATATACTTCATAATCCAGCTTCCTGATTTACAGTCTGCTGGTGCTGAGAGCTACAGTCCTTTAGTACAACATATAGGAAATGTCATTAAACACTTGAGTGGACCACTGAGGGATGGCAAACAGAGAATGCATTTGAGCCTTGCAGATCAGTAGTTTGAGCAGTGCCTTTTGAGGTCCAGTCTTTTTAGATTGGATCCATTTCATCTTTTGATGTTACCTCCTACTCATTGAAAAGGTTGGTGGTCAGAAAGCAAGCCACAGTGACCAGTGCCTTTGCTGGCAGCTCTTAAACTTTTTAATTCTCACAAGAAATCATTATGCAGACAGTATAACTATTAGCCGACAAGCATTTTTTTAGGGCTAGGAAAATATCATCTGAAAAAAAAAGTATTGATTTCAACCAGCAATTTACTTAATTCCCACAGTGTAGGGTTCATAAGTCTTACTCTAAATCTGTCCTTTTCTTTGTTGTATTCTGTAATATAAAAAAAACTGGGAATGAGAACAGTGAAATGTGTTTTCATAACTTTTCTATACTTTGGGTTTAATGAAATGGTGTTGATTATTAAAACAATAGATAATCCAAATTTAATTTTACTTTAGAATGCATTTTGTATTTTCATTTGAATCTGCCTATTTTTAAACCTTTCTGTTAATTAAAAATAGAAATTCTCCACTTCTTTGTCTCTACATACCACTTTTATTTGCTTTCTGTGTACATGAAATCACTCTTACCATCCAGGTACCTTCCTTTAGGACAGAGGGAGGCAATTTGAGGGGAGGAAATCACCTAAAGCTGTCTGAACATATTGACTTATAAACTGTGAGCTGTTAATCTATAAATTGTAAAGTGTTTCTGTTCAGCTAGGCTTTCAAATCACTAATTTGTATTTTGAAGAACATTTCTTAGAGTCATAGTGTGGGAGTTAAACATCCTATGAGCCTGAGGGAAAAGATTGATATTTATAATTAAAGAAGCCAAAAGTTTGGAGTTTCGTCTGAAAAATGCTGGAGTTTTATAATGGATAATATTCATTTTGAGGTGGCCAGATCTTTGGGCTATCTAAGAAGTCAACTAAGAAAATTATACTTAATTAATAGATGACAATTAATAGGCCGTAGTTGGGAGGATGGTAACCATAGCATTTGTTGTTGACAGCCACGTTTTCTCCTGACAGATAGGAGGCATTCCCCTAAGGACTGTCTTTCCTGTCAGGCTTGTAATAGACTACACCTTCTGCTGTGAAATTTCCAGAACTGTTAAAGGTGTTTATCAGTGTGTCTTGACATAATATTTTCATCACAGATAGTTTGAATGTAAAGTTGTACCACTCTAGCTCACTGTATCATGTAACTGATGGGTTGTTACTGTGTATAAGGTAATGAAATCATAAAATAAGTAGACCATTTAAAAATTTCTTTTTAAAATTCTCAAATATATTGTTATACACAGACTTTTTAACAAAAAATAACTGCTGGCCTTTCTTCCCTTCCCTCCTTCCCTCCCTCCCTTCTTTCCTTTCTTTCTGACAGAGTTTCTCTGCATAATAGTCCTGCTGTCCTGAAACTCACTTTGTAGACTAGGCTGGCCTTGAACTCACAGGGATCTGCCTGCCTCTGCCTCCTGATTGCTGGGATAAAGGCTTGTGATCCCACCATCTGACACTGCTGGCTTTTCTCATTCATTCACTCAGCATATGCCCCTTTCCTGGCTGCTGTTGCTGTTTGTAGTTGTGGCTATATACAGTCTTCTTTGTCCTGACTTGTTACATTCATATTGCTGTCTATTCGTGTAGCACTTGTTGCAAGGTTCTTTGGTGGATTGAAGTCACACAGAAAGTGAAGTCAGTTTTTTGTTCTGGTTAAAACCCTCCTTTGACTTTTTCCTCTCCCAGATGTTAAAGATGTCGATGACAGTTCTCTGGTAAAAGCTAAATAGCACTTCAGGCTGCTGAGTGTTTGTGCTTGGGCATCTTGCGTTTCTTGTGTGCAACTAACTGTAAGGAAAATGTTATCTTAGTCTGCTTCTACTGCCAGGTAATCATTGTGTTCTTCCTCAGCTCCATAGTGCAAACCTGACCTGGATCAGTCTGTGACCACCTGACATTATTATATTGTTCCCCATAAACACAAGAAAAAGTACAAGACATCTAGAGTTTGCCATAGGAACTTGGTTTTGATATGAATTAGTGGGAAGTGGAAATAAAGGTTTCTCTAGAAGCTAGGAAACTGATCTCTAGAATGGTCAAGGTCTCTGTTCGTTCATCTTATTTTATACACACACACATACACACGAGATACTGTTTTTGACTTACTTCTGTGGATGACAGCATACTAGAATAAATTAGGGTAATACAGTTACAGATTTGTTTGCTTTTTGTTTTGTTTTTACTAAATTCCTTAAGCAACTTCGTGCCAAAAATTCAGGACAGCAGAACAGACTAATATTAGCAAGAACATATATATTCATTACAGCAACATTCAGAATCTCTAGTGAATGACAGGGTTTTTATTTCATCAGTGACTTAGAACTATTACTGGGCATGAGGGAAATGACTCATTAGTGAACACTGGCTGCCCTTCCAGTGGACTTGATTTCAGTTCAGAGCCTCCACATGGCATCTCACAACCATCTATAACTCCAGTCCCTGGGGTTGGAAAACCCTCTTCTGTGGACACCAGGAACAAGTGGTGCACATACATACATATTCATACACAGAACATAAAAATGTCTTAACATTTTTAAAAAATTACATTCACACATGTCTTGAAAGTGCCTTTCCTCCAAACAGTCAGTGTGAGGAATGCTGGGTCAGAAGACATTCCTACATCCTGGGTGCAGAGAATTTTTTATACACAATTTCAAGAGACGTCAAACAACTAGACATTTATTTTTACTTCATTTGTTTATGCAGTGAAAGGGTTAAAAAAAATCCTATGACAAGAGCCTATATGTAATAACATGAATATGTACTTACGGAGATCACAAGGTAAGGTAGCCGAATACATAATTATTTTCAATAATTATTGTAGCATATTAACATTGGCCTAGCAGGTTTTTGTGATCTGGCTCATGTCTCCTACCTATCTCCGGGCCCACCCACCTGAATACTCTTTGGGCTACTGAGACATTTTAACTGAGATGTTTGTGAGTTTTCCCTAAAGATAGAATACAAGAAATTACTTTTTTTTCCTTTTTATCTTTGCTCATGTAGGACAAAAGTTCTAAGACCTCTTTGAAATCTTAGGAGACTCAGAATTACCTGCAGTACTGGGTTCTCTTCTTTTCTTGGCTTCTACCTAAGCCATGAACTTTTGAACAGGTCACTTGAAGTCTTACATTCCTCTTGTGTTGTCCAAAGATGGGCTGCATTAAATTATTCATCCCAGTTGTGGCATTCTTTTTTTTTTTTTTTTTTAAAAAAAAAATTATTTATTTACTTATTTATTTGCCTGGAACTGGAACTACAGACAGTTGTTAGCTGCCATGTGGGTGCTGGGAATCGAACCCGGGTCCTCTGGAAGAGCAGACGGTGCTCTTAACCGCTGAGCCATCTCTCCAGCCCCCAGTTGTGGCATTCTATAATTTTGATTACATAAATAACACTTGAAGATGTAATGTGCTTTGTGATAGTCAGGCTTATACTACACTGCAATAATAATAATAATAATGCCCTACAGCACATGTGTTTACAGTAGCTGGTACAATAGCTGCTTCCTCTATATTCATTCATCTTGAGGACATAAATGTCGATCCTGAATATGTGGAGTGTTTTTGCTGTTGTTTTGGGGTTTTGTTTGGTTGGTTGGTTTTTTGTTTTGTTTTTGGTGAAACACGGTAAAGATTTTGTTTAGTATTTCAGCCATCTTTATTTTCTATTCACCCTGATCTGTTCCCTTCCATGAATCCCTTCTCAGTATGCCTGTCTGACCTCACAGGAACTTCCCGGTATTAGCAAGCAGCAGCATCAGAGGCTCTAGCACCCACAGTCCCTGGCCAGCAGTGAAGTCCCTCGGGAATCTGCTCCTCCCAGCATTACCAGCACACTTCAGGTTACGGCCTATCTTCAAGTAGAGAGGGAGCTGAAATGCTGTTGTGGCATCTCAAAGACAGCAGGGGCTAGTGACTTGGACAGTGTACGTGTTGTGGTCAGGGCAGGAGCGCTTCAGATATGTGTGTCTTTCACTGAGTGACTGGTGCTGCTTCTGTGTATCTTTCCTTCCCTCACTGAAAATGTGTCAGCACATTGCTAATTTCTTCCATTCTTTTTATTGCAGGAAGGAATGCATGACAAGAACTCCAAGTTTTATAATGATATAGTTGAATCACATTAATATATTTCTACTGTTGTATATCCATTACATCCATCCGTCTCCAAAATTTATTTCTTCTCCTAATTGGAAGCTCTAATACTAAATAGTAACACCTGCTTTTCTCTTCCTTCCGGGCCCTGGTAACCATCATTCTCTTCTGTTTTCATGCTTTTAAGTTACGAAGATGAGTGAATTTATACAGTATTTGTCCTATTGTGTCATCAAAGTATTAAGAAAAAAACCTTGGGGCTGGAGAGATGGCTCAGCAGTTAAGAGCACCGTCTGCTCTTCGATTCCCAGCACCCACATGGCAGCTAACAACTGTCTGTAGTTTCAGTTCCAGGCAAAACACCAAGGCAAATAAATAAATAAATAAATAATAAGTAAAGTTTTTTTTTTTAAAAAAAAAGAAAGAAAGAAAGAAAGAAAAAAACCTCACCAGATTTATGTGAAATTTAGTAGGCTCTATCTGGGTTTTCACTGGTGTTACTTAATCGTGCTGTGGTAGAGAAATGCCTCACAGTCTCTCACTGCCAAGGCTATAAACAGGAATTTATTGAAGACGTGGTGCTGGCTTAGAGAGTGGCATCCAACAGTAGTGACTTTAGACCTTTTTGTGTTTTTATGTACATGATCAAAATAACGGAGATAAAAATAGGCTATTTATCTTGGTTGTTCACACCTTTAATCTCAGATCTGGGAGACAGACAGGTGGATGGATTTCTGTGAGTTTGAGGCCAGCATGGTCTTTGTGGTGATACACTGTTGCAGGAAAAACAAGCAAGCAAAAGGACCAAACAGGCCATTTATGCAAAAGTATATTGACTCTCTCTGTAGCTCTGCAGAATTGAGTGGGGGGACTGGCAGACTAAGCCGGAATAAGGATGGGTGGCAGCACCAGCTGGCTCTCCCTTTTCTTGGAGGTGAGCCCTGGCCAGGGTTCAGAAAGTCCTTTTGACTTTGTTCTGAGATGAATGGGTGACTGAGGCCCACAGTGTTGTGCAGTGTAGCCAGGGTATGTAAGCATGTCCTAACATAACCGAAAAGCAGCTGGGAATGCAGTGCTTTCAAGAGTCACTGACTCTTCTTTGTCTGCCAAGAAAATAATTTGTGAAATGTGCAGGCAAGGTACATTATGTGAATTTATGAGCTGGTGAAACATTAAAATACCCATCAGAAACCAGGAGAGGACTCAAATGCAATTCTGTTTTTGGCTTGAGAATTTTATTGTTCTGCCACAAGTCCTGTTCCATTGGCTCTTATACCAGAGGGCAAGCGTTGTGTGAGTATTAGTAGCCAAAGAGATAAAGAGAAGCGAAGAAGTCAGTACAGTCCAATGGGCAGGCTCTCCTGTAAGGAGCAAATGGGGTAAAATCGTTTGGGACCTGAATAGGCAAGCATACTCTTCTGTATCATGTGTCCCTGGCTGCCCTGGAGCTCACAGAGCCCCTCTGCCTCTGCCTTCTGAGTACAGTGCTGAAATCAAAGCTGTGTGCCACTCACTACTCCTGGCTATAACTCAGTTTCTTAAGTTGGGGGTTCAAAGCTCCAGAGTCTATTGATAAAACTGTTTAATTTCCTTTGTCATTCTGAATTTTATTTTATGCATTTTAAAGCATTCTGAGGGGCTGAGTGATGGTTCCGTGGTTTAAAAACACTGGCTGCTCTTGGAGAGGACCTGGTTCTATTTCCAGCACCCACATGGTGCCTCACAACCATGTGTAACTCTAGTGCAGGTGTCTGACCCATCTTCTGACGTCAGTGGACACCTGGCATGCCAGTGGTTCCCAGCCATGTGTGTGTGTGTGTGTGTGTATACGTGTGTATAAAACACTCATACACATAAAATAAGAATAAATCTGTTTTTAAAACCCATTCTGAGCCGGGCAGTGGTGGTGCATTCCTTTAATTCCAGCACTCAGGAGGCAGAGGCAGGTGGATCTGTGAGTTCAAGGCCAGCCTGAGTCTATAGATCGAGCTCCAGGAAAGGCTCCAAAGCTATAGAGTGACCCTGTCTTGGAAGACCCACCCACCCTCCCAAAAAATTCTGAGATGGGGATGTTAGTGCATGCCTGTCTTGCTGTTCACCAAACTGAGGCAGGTGGATTTCCTGAACTCACAAACTGGATCAATTTTGACAGTACAATGAAACTCCATCTCATAAAAACAGAAAAACCAAACAAAGTATTACTCTGAAGACAGAGATCCATAATCTTCCTGCTGTATGGGCTTATGATATAAACCACTATCAGAATCACTGTATGCTGAGTTAGAATGGACAGATGGGTAACAGCTGGGGTGTGCCATGCAAAGTAGCCCTGTATTGCCTTTTCTGCAAGTGCTTTGCCCAGATGGGGTTTATTTATTCTTGTTTTAGGGTTTTTGTTGTTAACAGCCATACCTAGAGTAGTTACCTATGGTAATTCTGGCAGGTTGGGGTGTGCCTGTTCATTTGCTCATTCAGACTATTAACTGAATCCTCATTTCAATCAATGGTCACAGATTGGTTCCTTGGTGCATTTCAAGCCCATGAGGCTGGCTGTCTCTCTAGTATTAATATTGCTGGAAGCAGCTAAGTAAGTGTGAATGGGTGTTTCTGGCAAGGAGCAGATTTCGTTTTAATTGACACGTTCTTTATATACTAAACCCTGGGTGCCAAGTGCTTTCCTTGCTAGTTGTTGTAAATGCTAAATCTATACATGGCTTCACCACCTCCTGTCAAGATAATGCAAGCTTCATTTACCCTCAGAGGCGTTCAAAGGAATAATTTATCCCTGGATTGTTTGGGAAGATGCTTGCAGGCAGCCTCACGTGGACCCAGCTGCAAAAATTTGCAGTGCCTAAAGCCAGCTCAGCAATCGTTTTTGTTCTTGTGAAGCATGTAGCAGTTGGAAGGAGAATTGAGATTGCTCTCTTGTTCAGATTCTATGATAACAGAAATGGCAGTTCCAAAGCCCTCAGTGGGAGGATGTTGATGGCGTCAAACTCAGCCAGACACTCTTACATAGCTAAGCTGTTATTTATAGAGAGAGAGGAAACTGTTTGGGAGCCTTAGAGATGAGTAGGCTCACATCTCTCCAGTGATCCAGGTCTCTGAGCTGGGAGGCACATTAATCTGCTAGTAAAGACCCAGAGGCAGGTTTAATTTTTAATAGTTTATCGCTCAATTTGAGGAAGATTTGCTGCTACACTTTGAGATAGTTTGTTTTAATAACCAAGGGTGGCAGTCCATCCGTTGCAGCCTCCATGACTTTCTGTAGCCAACTCCAACAGTTTCCGTGTGCTTTTCCTTCAATCCGGTTTGTGCTCTTCAGAATCCCTTGTGAAGTAGGTAAAGAAGTTACCTTCATTATATAGATGCGGAAATTTTGCTTCAGAAAAATGAAATGTTTCTACTGTACTAAGCAGAACCAGTACTGCAGCCTGGGTCTTAGGGTCCTTGGCGATGCATTCTTTAAAGTGTACTAGCCATACTACTTGAGAAACAGTTGTAAGCATTCCGTCTGTGTCTCCAGCTGGGCTTACTCATCATGTCCCAGTACTGGCTGACTAATTTGCTGCGCCAAGACTCTCGATTCTAATCCTGCTTGTAGAGTGTACGCCCGAGGGACTGAGCATTAAAAGAGTCCACAGTCCTTGAGGTTTTCCTTGATGATAATGTCTGTAACCGCATCGAACACAAATTTGACATTCTGTGTGTCTGTAGCACAGGTCATGTGACTGTAGATTTCTTTGACATCTTTTCTCATGTTGAGGTCCAGGAACTGGGTCTTGATATAATTCCCAGCATCCTCATAGGAGTTGTTCCCTGATTTAAAAAAAAAAAAAATAGCAAAGTAGTATTTGTAAGTGCTCAAATTTTAGATGACTAATTTGCTTCTTGGAGTACTGTGTTAGACAAACGTGGTCAGGGACTGTTGGAGTCATGCAGGTGACTTTCGGGGGTGAGGGCTCTGCTGTACGTGCTGGTGCTTCTCACTGGAGTGGAGCAAACAGGAAAGGTGTCTCTGTGTCTCCACTTTGGCTTCTTAGTGGGGATCCTTGGGACAGTAGTGGCTGTGGTATATCTATCTGCTTTATTGCAGACACATCTGAACTTGAACCTTGTAACAGTTCCTCCAGGCAAGTTCCTTTATGTGCTTTTGGCCTATGGAATGAGGCGACCCTATCACTGCATCCCTCTTGTCTACAGTGGGCACTTACCATCATACTCCGGAAAACAAATACTGAGGTGGACCTTCTTAATCTTCTCCTCAAAAAGGTCCTTCTTGTTGAGGAAGAGAACAATGGAGGTGGCCGCGAAGAACTTGTGGTTACAGATGCTGTTGAACAGATGCAGAGACTCATGCATGCGATTCTGGTGAGGAAATGTGGGAAATAGCAGATGAGCTTGTGGGATGGATGTCTGTTTATTCCTGTCCTCACTGAGCAAACCAGTGTTCCCAATATAAAGGGAAGGCAAGAGAACACAGCATCTGTTTTCAGCATGGTAGGGCACAACCAAACATTTGCCTTTCCCTTCCGTCACCTAAGAGCTCTGATTTGACAGAGATTTCCTTATAGAGTTATGAATGCTAAAGAGGACATGTATCTCTGCTGTTCATGGCAGTAGCTGGCTATAGGACTAAATACCTATATGTGGAGATCTTTAGCTGCCAGAGTCCAGGTAACATCCATAGTGCTGCTGTTAGGCTGAAACCAGGCCCAAGTTAGCACTTTTATTGCATTTTATTTGCTAGGAACAGGGGATCCTAGGTTCTGATGGGACTCGGATTCTTCGGCCCCATTGCCACAGGCAAGGCCTGGAGGATTTATCCCAGACCCACACCATGCTGCACAGAGGCCGGAGTTAGCCAGTGCCCACATCACGTGAGTGCGTAGGGAACAGGACTTTACGGGCTTGAAGTGTGCCATCGGCTGACTTTAATTCATTCTTGTCATCTAATCAGGGAAAACTGATTTGTAGTTTTTCCTCACTGTTAATGCTCCTGCTATTGCCAATTTCAATACCTGATAAAGTCAGGGTAAAATCTTAGAACATGAACAATGTTATGACATTTTGGCTAAAAGATACAGAGTGCTCTATTGTGAATCCTGCCAGTTAAGGAGAAGGGAAGAGAACCAAAGCTGGAGTGACAGTGGGATAGACCAGAGCTGCAGTGCAGTAGGATAGACCAAAGCTGGTGTGACAGTGGGATAGACCAGAGCTGCAGTGCAGTAGGATAGACCAAAGCTGGTGTGACAGTGGGATAGACCAGAGCTGCAGTGGTAGTGGGATAGACCAGAGCTGGAGTGGCAGTGGGATAGACCAAAGCTGGAATGACCATGAGATAGACCAAAGCTGGAGTGATCATGAGATAGACCGAAGCTGGCATGGCAGTGGGATTAAAGCTGTATAACATGGAAATTAGTGTTTTCACATCTTTGACTTCTTTATCTCAATCTTAGGAGAAGGGAGCTGGCATATAGACAGACATCTTTAGTCCTCACACTGCCTATCCATCCATCCCTTCCATCCGGCATCGCTTCCTCCTGAGCTTGGCAATGGCCATCCAATGCTTGGATTCCTAACAAAGACCAAACTCGTGCTCAGTACCATTGGAGCTTTGAAGTACTAACAGAACCTGTAGCAGAAAAGACATGTTCTAGAGTTATTAATAAACTGAGGCAGAGATTGCTCAGCCAGGAGCTGTGTCAGCTGTCAGGAATTGCCAGTTGGCAGTGGAATGGAAGGGTTGGAGAAGGGGTCAGGAAAAACAATCCCACTGAAACTGGTGTAAAGGCCACTCACCACTTCGTCATCCTCCACCAGCACCATGTCATAGGCACTGAGAGCCGCACAGAAGATGATGCAAGTGACTCCCTCGAAGCAGTGGATCCATTTCTTTCTCTCTGATCTCTGCCCTCCCACATCAAACATCCTGAGGGAAGAGACAGCTGTCCTCATGGGTGTGGCCAACATGTGACTTTGCCCTTCGTATTCACCCTAAGAGGCTGCTGGCTGCTTGGGGCCAGTGAGTAACAGAATCAGAAACAGTGGCAGGAGTAGGACAGTAGTTGGGATTGGCTTCAGCAAAGGCTGTGAGACCTGAGATGCCCCAGGGAACTGAATGCTGACCTGAAATTCAGATCTTTAACAGAAAACTTGGTCTCGATGATGCCTGTGGTTTTGACTCTGGACCGAAGCACGTCTTGCTCATTAGGGAGATAGTCAGGGTCTGTGATCCGGTCTAGCTGGTTCAGGTAACTAGGGAAAGAATGGACTGGTGATGTTACAGTCTTCAGGGTCAAGACTAGACGGCAGCTAATGCAGTGATAGAGGCAGGACTGGATGGAGGCCGCAGCACTGAATCCAGGCTTGCACAAAGGCTCCTGTACTAGGAAAGGAAGAGGGCTGAGGGCCACACCCACATGGGCAAGTGGTCTGTCCTAAGGGCCTTTCCAGACCCTTAAATAAGACTCACTTAACTATGTGTCCAAAGTTCCATCAAGAGACAGGAAATAGATTGAAAGAGACTTTGAAGACACAAGACAAGGAAATGTGTGGACCTTCTTTCTGGAGTCAAGCTGAGGAATGTGAGCACTTTGGTATTTGGTGATACTAAGGAATTATTAAATACTTAGGTATTAGTAGGATTTCCTTTTTGCATTTTAAATACACGATGAAATTGTTAGGGTGACGTGATAGCTGTGGAGTGCTAAAATAATCCAGTGGGAGGGGTTTAAAGTGAGCCAGGAGTGGCCAGGAACCAGCTGGTTCCCATGGATCCCACTTTCACATGTTTAGAAGTTTTCATAAGAGCATGAGGAAGTTCACGAAGGCTAGAAAGAGGGCAGATGTGAAATAAAACGACAATGTGAAGAGGAAAGGAAAACTGACATGAATGTGTAATGTACACCATGTATTTTCACATTTCTCATTGCATCTCAGACTTTGAGATTCATGTCTCCTCTTTACAGATAAAGGAAAACTTCAGAGGGATCACTTGGGAGACTGAGGCAGGAGGACTGAGCCGGCTTTAGCTACAAAGTAAGGCCCTGTCTCAAGCCAGAACAAGAAAGCCCTGGGAGTACCATACAACTCAGCTTTGTAGTAGTGTGGACCGGAATCCAGTGCAGCCGCTGCTGTTTATACACACAGCCTTTGCCAAGTGAACTAGCTTCACTGGACTTCAGGCTTTCTACTAGAAAATGGGGCTAATGTACCTTGAAGGCTAGTGTGTAAACAAGGGCCCTTATAAACAGTGTATGTTGTGCACCTAGCAGGGGCAGAGCTTTAGTAAGGGAGAATTCCAAAAACTAAACAATAACATTATTTCAAGATGTGACAGGGAGTAAACACGGGTCTGCTTGGTCTTCCAGCTCATGCTCACTTCTGATACTGTACTGTTGAGGGCTGATAACTGAGTCCCTTATCTTTTTGGAACCAGCTTCGAAAAGTTGATGGTCTCTTAGTGTCTGACCGTCTTTCTTTAGTTTGCCTATTAAAATAGGGCTGAGGGCTGCTAAGCAGAGCCCTTTTGTGGGTTTTTTTGTCTCAGCTTCATAGGCTGCAGGGAGGCAGTGTAAAGGAACATAAAGCATGGGGCACTGGCAGGTGTCCCCATAGCCTAAGTTCAGTTTGTGGAACTTAAGGCGGGTAAGCTTCTCCTGAGCATCATTTCCCCTCCGTCCCAGTCTTACTAAGATGCTGAGTCATTGAGCTGGAACTCTGCAGCCCTGTCAAAGCAGGCTTGAACTCCACTGTCCTTCCACAGCTTTCTGATGACCTCCACCAGCTCAGGAGGCATGGTCCCCTCCTCGGTGGAGTCAGCCAGGTTGTTGAGCTGTCGACCGGCATCCTGTGTAATCCAGAAATGTGGCTGAGAACGAGCTAGGAGGCACTTGGTGACTTTTCAGGAGGTTTCTGGGGACTTGCTTAATGGAAACCATTTTGCACTTTTTTTTTTAAATAGATCTATTTACTTATAATGTATACAGTGTTCTGACTGTATGTATGCCTGAAAGCCAGAAAAGGGCACCAGATCTCATTATAGATGGTTGTGAGCCACCATGTGGTTGCTGGGAATTGAACTCAGAACCTCTGGAAGAGCAGTCAGTGCTCTTAACCTCTGAGCCATCATCTCTCCATCCCGCATTTTGCACTTCTACCAAAGCCTAAGGTAGAACAGTCTCAATGAAGGCAAGTTTAAGGAAAGATGTTGATTTACTTTGAGCATCCTCTCCAGAGGCAGTGAGCCCTGGGATCCCTTCAGGCTTTTAGACTTCAGGTTAGGCTGAAAGTGGATGGCTAGAAGCTCTAGGTCCTTTGCTGTAGGGACTGGAAATTTAAAACCCACATTGGTCCTCAAATGTACAACCTAGTTTATTTCAGTGTATAAAAGGCTAGTATATAGGTTATAAAAGACATGACTAGGGCAAGAAGCTAAAGGAGAGGATTTAAATGATAAAGTTAAAAGGCAAAGAGATGATGGAAGTAGATTTCATAAGCGTTTGTTTTAAAGGTAGAGGATGTTTACTCTCCTAGGACTAAGATGATTTGAAGCTTAGCAGATGCAGCAATTTCAGTTACAGAAAACTTTTCCTTACCCAGCTTTCCTTGTAGCTTGTTGGTCTCTTTCTATTTCTTCTCTTGCCTCCACCCTGAACCCGATAACATTAATCACGTACCGCACAGCTTGGTTCAGCGTAGTCAATGCCTAGTGTGGACATGGCTCTGATGATAGCCAGGATGGACTGCAGCACGTTGCCATAGATGACAGATTTGAACTCTAGGCATTCCTCTGGTGAGTATCCGTCCTGGTGGATGATCCTTCAAGGAACAGACACTAAACTTTTAGCAGGACCCAAGGAAGCAGCCCTATGGGATTGGGACCCTTGGGGAGTATAAGGATCTGTATTTCTACTGCTGTTTCCAAGTGCAGGGTGAAGGGAGGGACATTGAAAATCAAGTCCATTAGTCCAGGATCCCTTGGAGTTCAGGGCCCATCTGCTCCTGACTCCCCTACCTCAGTCCTCCCGGGGTTATGATGTCACTCACTTCATCTGTTTGACGATAGTACTCTTTCCTGATTCTCCAGCACCTAGAAGGGAAATGTCCATGCTGTCAGTTTCCCCCAATCTCCCCAAGCGTCCAGAAGATGGTGTGTGAACAGAGGGTACCAGATCTCACTATAGATGGTTGTGAGCCACCATGTGGTTGCTGGGAATTGAATTCAGAACCTCTGGAAGAGCAGTCAGCGCTCTTAACCTCTGAGCCACCTCTCCAGTCCCCAATAGACTCCTTTAAAATATTCACACTGCCTGTAGAAATTTTTGTAAATTAGAAATTCCTCCAAAATAGAAATTCCTTTAAAATACTAACACTGTCTATTTTTGACACAAGTAAGTCTTGGTTATGATTGGAAAGAGCTGAGTTCTTCATTGAGGTGAGACCCTGGTTTTCCCTACCATGATGTTGTCTGTTATTAGCTAAAACACTGTAAGGTCCTTATTTAGGCTGTCTGCTTGCCCATCAAGAACTCATGGCCTCTCCACTGACCTGATTCCTCAATCTCCTCCCACCTCGCCTGCTTTTTCCCTCTAAACTGCTTACCCTGAACCTAGACAATCTGCTTAGGCTTAAAAGATCTGTCCCTGCGGCTTCTGTGCCTGTGTGTAACGCTTGAATTCCTCCGAGTCTGGGTCCAGCTTACAAATGGGCCCCTTTCATGGGTCTGTGGTCTCTACTCCTCCAGTTCCCCAGCTTCTTCATGGAGACCTGGGCCAGGCAGCCAGCTTTCTGCCCCATAGATCCAGCCATCCCACTTCAGTAGTACCATTGTTGTGTTTGTTTCTTGTGTTTTTGGTGAGCCAAGTGTCAGCCTCTTATGTTCTGTTTGAAGCCATGATTGACCATAGGATGCTTTTATCATTTCTGCACCAACCAGTGGTGATCTGCTTAGAATGCATCAAGTTGATAAGCCTTCCAGATGCCAGGAGGACATTTCTGTTAAAGACTCGATCTTCTCTGTGGTCTTCCCCTCCCTAACATGTTCTCCAATATTTATTTTGAGAGCAAGGAGAAGGATCCAAGCCACTGGGCAAAATCCAATAAGCTTATCCCTGAGACTCCGTGCTACTGCCGAGAGAGTCCTGTTCACTATTTGTATGCCACAGCTCTCTGACTGCAGATTTGGTGTGTGCCCGCATAGCCAGGGTAAATTGGTAGTTAGTTGTTGAATCAAAAAAAGAAAGAAAAAGAAAAAAAGATGTTGTTGTAGTTGGGTAGTCCAACTTTGTCCTTGCGCTGTTCATAGTTCAAGACAAAGTAAAGCAGTTCCAGTGATCCTGTCATTCTTCATATTAACTTAGCTCTAAACTCTTCTTGAACCAGGATGAGAAGAACGCGCCTAGCCCTCCCCTTCCCGTGGGGTTGGCCAGACCCCATCAGCCCACAGAAAAGCAGAGAGTGCTCACTCACTCACCCAGCAGCAGCAGCTTGACGGTCTTGGCTTCCTTGTCTGCATCCTCCTGCAGCTTTTTCTCCAGCTCCTTGGACCTCTTGGCAAGTTCTTTGTCCTCAGCACTGATTCCACTCCCCATCTCTGTGGTCTCCTCAGAGAACCGTTTCTCCAGCTCTTCAAATTCCCCAGTAAGGTTCTTGTCTGTGAGATGGAGAAAAAGAGAAAACAGGTTGGGATAGAGGAACATTCTCTTGCTTCCGTAAGAGTTGGATGAGGATTCGACCTTCTGGTTCTTGCACCCTGCGTACCTTGGTTAGACTCCACTCCAGCTGGAGAACTACTTCTTAGTCTAGGGATTGTCCCCTTTATGTCTGCGGCGTGACATAGCAAGCCAATTAAGAGCTTTGCCAGTCAGACAAAGGGCAAAGACTAAGGTTCTTTCACAAGGGAAATGATCTGGGTTCTAACTCAGCAGGGTAGAATGCAGCAGGTACTGGAGCTCTGGTAGGAATGGCTCTCCTCCCCTTCTGAAGAGCTCATCCCTAAAAGCCTCTGGGCCGGTGGGATCCCTAGCATTGGAGAGCTGATGGTGCTCCCCAAGGTGAGTGAGTCTTCACATTACAAGGTCTTGGTCGTCTGCTCCAGGGGCTAATACTGTTTCTTTGTGCTACCCCATCTAAAGATGCCTAGCTGTGTATGTGTGGACATTTCCTTCCTTTCTTTTTTCCTTCCCTCTCTCTTTCCTTCCTCCCTCCCTCCTTCTCCTCCCTCCCTCCTTATTTCCTTCCCTCCCTCCTTCCTTCCTTTATCTTTTTTTCTTCAATGGTTATTGGTTTTCAAGACAGGGTTTCTCTGTGTAGCTCTGACTATCCTGAAACTCACTTTGTAGACCAGGCTGGCTTTGAACTCACAGAGATCCACCTGCCCCTGCCTCCTGATTGCTCTGATTAAAGCCACCGGCTGACTCTTTTTGGGTGACAGGATCTTACTGGGTATCCCTGGCTTGCTCAGATCAGGCTAACCACAAGTACAGAGATCCACCTGCCTCTGCCACATGACCGAACGCTGATGCTGAAGGCCTGTGTCATCTCATCAAGCGCAAGCACTCAGCATTTCATATTGTTCTTTGTTTTTCTAGTTTATTCACTCCTGTACATTTCTTCCATTCACAGACTAAATCTGATTTACTTTCCAATCTGTGCTTTACTAGTAGGTCCTCATCAAATATTTGATGAATGAAGACATGAAAGAAAAGGAGGCTGTGGTAGAGAAGTTTTGTTTGCTCCCTCTGCCCCCGCACCCTGCACCAGCTTCACTCGGTTAAGTGAACTTTGTGTGGGTAGTAGGTCACTGTACCTTACACAACAAACTTCTTCCTTGGGCTGTTGTGCTCTGCCCACGGACAGGCTGGGAGATCGCTGCCTGCCTGCCCTCATCTTGGCTGGCCTGTGGGAGTGAGGGTGCAACCTAGCAGTTTCCTCCCAGTCCCTGAACACACCTCATTGGCCAGAGTTCTCAGGGTCAGTAGTTTTATTTCAATTTGTCTTCCCGGTACAAACCCCTCACCCAGAGATACTTTAGAGCAGTCGTCCTCAACCTTCCTAATGCTGAGACCTTTTAATACAGTTCCTCACGTGGTAACCCTCAATCATAAAACTATTTTCAGTGCTACTTCATAACTGTAATTTTGCTACTGTTATGAATCATAATGTAAGTATCTGATATGTAGGATATCTCATATGTGACCCCTGTGAAAAGGCTGTGCAACCCCCAGAGGAGTTGTGACCCGTGGGTCGAGAACTACTGCTTTCTCCTATTCCTGCCCATATGTAATGTGAGCAACAGCCACATCAGATGCCCTAGACGTTTGTTAGAAAGGCATTCCCAGACCTCGGTTCAGAAAGTCCAATAAATAATCTGCATTTTAACAATACCTCGGGTGATGCACAGAGCATTTAAGGTTGGGAAGAACTGCTTGGGAGTTGGTTGGGAACTATTTCTCCCCAAACATACCTACTCCTTATGTCTGTTTCCTGAAATATGGCTGAAAGGTCACCTGGCTTTTTAAAAATGTTAAAATAGTTCAGAATATTTTTAAAGGTATGTTTCAGAATCTATAAATTTCAGTTACTAGTAATTTTGGAGCCTAAAATGAAGCTAATGTAAGTGGTTGTTATCATCTGACAAGTTTGGAAACTCCACCCTACAAAAGTACAATTTGGAATGTATACATTGGCGTTGGCATTTATTAGAAAGATTCTTGTTGTTGTTTTGGGTTTTTTTTTTTTTTTTTTTGGTTTGAGTTTCTGTTTTTTAAGCAATATCTCATGTAGCCTAGGCTAACATTGGTCCTGTGTACTGATGGATGACCTTGAAATTCTAATCCTTCTGCTTCCAAGCACTGTGGTTATAGTTATGAGCCCCCACGCCCAGTTTATTTGGTGCTGGAGATCAAATCCAGGCCCACATGCATGCCAGGCGGGCTCTCTACCAATTAAGCCACATCCCCAGCTCCAAGTATTTTTTTGTTTATTTGTTTTTAAAGGTGATTAAATTGGTTTGGAATACAGTCCAGGCACAAGATTTAAATTTTTCGACAGATGATTCCCAGGAAGAGCCAAGGTAGGAAGAACCTTTAAGATAAACAGACTGAATTTACACCTTAGGAGCCCAAATTGTGTGACAATGGAGAGAGAAAAGAGGAGACGCTAGGTCCCCCATGAACTTGACACTTGGAACCATGAAGGGCTTGCTTTACCCTCCTTTCAGTTAGTATCTGGTAGATCAGGCTTTTGAGACTGCCGAGGTGCCTGGCATGGCAATCCTGCTTTCCCAATCAAAAATTGGCAAGTGCTTAGTGACTTAAGGGCAAACAAGAGAGCCTTTGAAATTGTGGCTGTGTTGGAATCCTGGCTAGGAGGTTGCAGTAACTTTACCACCAGCACTACCCTGGCCTTATACCAAGACCAGACATGTGCTGAGGGCCGAACTGTTCAAAGAAGGGACAAGAGAGGATTGTGCTGGACCATATCTGTGCCTTTGCTGCAGGGGGTTCTGCAGCATATTTCAGGCCACATATCTTGTCTCACTCTCTGACAAGAGTTGATGCTAGGTCAAGTTTGATTCTAGAAAGGTCTGGGAATAGGATGGGGTTAGCAAACTGCCCTGGGTGAGTCCTTTAGAAGCTTTAGCTATTTTCTCTCAAGTCTAGTATCTGCCTGTAGCGGTCTGTTCTTAGCCAAGCTAGAATTACCAGGGAGCTGAAGATCAGGAAAGGAGGGAAGCTGTTGAGAAAAATGGGAGCATACTGATGTTGGGAGAGGTCCAGCTGAGATGTCATGGTGGAAGTCGGTTAGGAGGAGGAAGCTGTGTTTAGAGACAAGGAAGTTCCCGAGACTGACGCAACATTAAGGCTTGAATACCAGAAAGTCCAAGGCCACAGGATGACCCACTCTTTCATTCCCCAACTCTGCTCTGCATAGACAATGAAATCCCTTGGAAATTCTGCATGTGTTGAGTAGGCAGGACACAGATGCTTAACTGGAAGTGAGGGGTAGGGAAGGGTTATATAGTGAAGGGTGTGGTGCTGCTGGTAGGACTTCAAGATGAAGGCACTCGTAACTGGTTTGCCTGGATTGGGTGGAGAACAGGATTGCCACCTATTGGCTGGGTAGGTAGTTAGATCTGGATTGGGGGATCTACATAAGCCTGGCCAGTATAAGGTTGACCCTTAAAATTATGTCAAAATCTGCACCCTACCAGAATATAAATGAGTATTTATATGGTCACATGGTACTTGATTGTTAATTTTGGAATTTATTTTGTTCATTCTTGGAAGCCATTATTCTTACAATGTCTAAGGGCCATATTCAAAATCACCTACTTTTTAAGTCTGGGGTAGAGTGAGTGATTAGAATTCTCAGGATTTTTGTTGAATTTCCATCCTCTTGATCACACTGTAACTTTCTTCTTGTTTCTTTTTTGTGTATAGCATACGTATCACACATATATCATACATATCACACAATTAGGACCACTCTATTTGTGTGGTTCTTTGCATCCATTTTTTCACCTAACTTTAAGTTGTAAAAACAGTATTAATGATTCTATTTCATTTTGTTCATTTAAACATTCATTCCCCTGTTTAGCCCAGAGTTGGTGGAAGGCAGAGGCAGGTGGATCTGAGTTTGAGGTCAGCTGTACAGAGTTCCAGAATAGCCAGGGCTATAAAGAGAAAAACCAAAAACCAACCAAACAAAAGTATTACTCTATTGTTGGGCCTTTTTAATTTTCCAAATTTTCTGTGGCAAGCATTGCAATACTGAGCAACTTTGTAGATATTTTTCAGACAGCCCTTTATTATTTATTTATTTTATTGGTTTTGTGGTGTCTTGAGACAGAGTTTCTCTGTGTCACCCTGGCTGTCCTGGAACTCACTCTGTAGACTTGGCTGGCCCCAGACCTCAAACTCAGATCCTTCTGCCTCTGTCTTCTGAGTGCTGAGATTAAAGGTGTACACCACAGGGGGCTGGAAAGATGGTTCCGAGGTTAAGAGCACTGACTGTTCTTCCAGAGGTCCTGAGTTCAATTCCCAGCAACCACATGGTGGCTCACAACCATCTATGATGACATCTGGTACCCTCTTCTGTATACATAATAAATAAATAAATCTTTTAAAAAAAATAAAAAATAGGGGCTGGAGAGATGACTCGGAGGTTAAGAGCACTGACTATTCTTCTGGAGGTCCTCAGTTCAATGCCCAGCATCCACATAGCAGTTAACAACTGTCTGTAATTCCAAGACCCTTACACAGTTATACATGCAGGCAAAAACACCAATTCACATAAAAAATAAAAATTTATTAAAAATAAATAAATAATAAATAAAAATGGTGTACATCTCCACAGCTCCAGCTCAGATAACCTTTATAAAATAAAGAACAGTTTTGTGATTTACATCCCCTGAAGAAATCCCTAGAAGCTGCCATGAGGTTAGCAGGGTCTGTCCGTCTTCCTAATGCTGATTCAGAAAGGTGCAACTTGTTTTTTTTCCTTCTCTTTTCTTTAAACATGTCTTCTCTTCCTGGCAGCTTCGGAGAGTCACAAATTGCATGACCTGGGGCTTTGTCTTTAAACACTAATAAAATTAGTTTTTGATCTTAAAAAAAAAAAAAAAAAGAGAGAGAAAGACTTGTTAAAATGGATTACTGGGTCACCAGTAAAACTTGAGACCCTTGTTTATATTTTGTTAAATGGTTCTTAGATTATATCTGTGTTTATGGTCACATACATGTGTCCAAGTTCAACACACCCTCACCTGTATCAGGAAGCTCCTAGTGGCTCCGGTTTCGATATTTAAACATAACAAAGTAAGAACTCAGTATCTCTTGTTCTGCTTTGGTCTTTGACTCTCTGTGAACTAGATTTCCTCTACTGCTCTCCCAGATTTATGGAGGACACCCACCATAGGGGGTTTCTTGTTTGTGTTTTTTTTTTGTTTTGTTTTGTTTTTGCAGTGCTGGGCATTGCCTCCCACATATATGATGTAGAGGGATACTACCACTGAGTCCTCACCCCTAGCCCAAGGCAAGAGTTTTAAAGTGTAAGAAGAGTAAACAGGAAATACCCCGGGAGGCTGCCTCAGATGTCATAGAGAATGGGGTTCAGGACCCAGAGTTCAGGAGAGAAGGGATGTAATGTGGAAGGGTTGAGACCTTTAGAACAGCTGGGTGTGGGGGCAAAGGACTCCCCCAAGAGTAGGGATAGGGAAGGAGCCAATCGCTGCTCATAAAGGTGATTACTTTTAGTGAGGGAACTTTATAGCTTTCTTTTAGGTAGGACTGGCCCTTGGAGATGGGAATGCTGCTTTGAGAGGTGTCTTCAGCCCTATTCAAATAGCCCAATTTCACCAAACCCACAAGGAGTGTCAATGAGTTGGCAATATGGATCCCAGGCCAAAGTAATGTTACATGAGTACTGATTGGGTAGCAAGTTACAGGCCAGACACAGGTCTAAGCACTTATAATTAACTCATTTATCTTCACCAGCATCATGTAGAGTAGATACTCACTTTACAGAAATAGTACAGGGAAGTTCAGCATCAGTCAGGAAGTAGGTGGAGATGCTTGAATTTGAACCTAGACATTCTGGCTACTGTGACCTCAACATAGAAACTAATGTGGGATGGGGAGCCAGTCTTGAAGGGCACACCCTGCCTACCAATGCCCCGTAGAAGGAAACAGATTCAGGTGGGAATGTGGAGAATGTAAGGGCAGGGCTTCTGTTGAGAATGGATTCTGGAACCCTAATAATAGCTACCTGACTTTGTGCCAGGCATTGTGCAAAGGGGCTTCCCATTTATTCCTCAGGCGCTCCTTCGGATGAGATGCTGCCATTGCCTCATCTCATCTAACTGATGAGGAAGCTGACCCACAGAAATCGCCCAACACCAAAGGGCTAAGCCAGGCCAACCGGGGTTAGGGTGGCTGCTGCCCACGTGGCGTTAGGGAAACAGGGAAAATGATGTGGGCGTGGCCAGTCGGTGGGGGGCGTGGCCGAACGGGGCGTGGCCGCAGACTTGGCGGGGCCGGGGCAGACGAGCTTGGCGCGCAGCCGGGAAGCTTTTGGCGGGGTCGCACCTGTTGCGGGAGTCCCCGGTAGCCGGGCCACGGGCTTCGGATCTCTAGTCGATACCCAGAAAGTAGTGAAAGAACCCGAGGCGGATTCCGGGTCTGGTTTTCCGGGGAGCACGTGGCCCGCTTCCTCTTGAGTGCGGGCTGGGGGCGGGGGCTGGGTCTCGACTCCGGGGTCTCCTGAGGTCAGTGTGGCCGCTGAAGTCCGTGGGAGTTGGCCTTCGGCCAGCTGGCCGTTTTGAAAAACTGCTTTTTTCCTTCCCGCCCCTCGGTGCGGGTGCCTTCGCCCTCCTGGGGGCCCCTCTCCCCTCCTGAGCCGCGCTTTCCCGCTGTGCTGACTTTCCTAGGCAGCCTCCCTCCCTGGTACTTGACACTCGGGCAGTATGGCCTCAGGTAAGTGTGTTGGCGACAGAGGGATCCCGGGACAGAGGTGCCACAGCACCCCGGCTGACAATAGGGTGGGGGTCTGGACACAACCTTCGAGACCCTGGTGGTTGGAGCAGATCCTAGAAGGGTCTAGAGAAGCGGACTTGGGCTGTGCAGGCTGATGGACAAGTCGGAGGAGGCTGGGGTCTTCCCACGCTGGACCCTGCCTCCTGCTCTTCCCTGCCTCCCTAGGAGGCAGCTTCTGCCGGTCAGTGGAATTTTCCCGAGATAGGCCCCTCCCTCCTGGGCTCGGATTCTCAGTTCAGCCTCCTTCTCCCAGAGCTGGCTTGTCCCTAGAGCTGGGGTCAGATGGAGAACAGAGAGTGGGCTCTGCCCCCGAGGCGCTGGCTTTTCATCAGTACGCTCTCCTTGTCCCTGGAGGAAATGGGTTTTGAGGTTGGAGAAGCTCAGGCTCTATTCTTGCTTATTATCTTTTTTCTCGGGTTGGCTGGACCAGCCTAGCCTGGACTTTGGCTTCTTTTGCCTTGAAGCTTTGGCAACCGATGAGGGTTCCCGAGGTAGGGAGAGGGTGGTGCGGAGCTGAGAGCTGGCGCTGCTCCATCTGTTTTCTTTGCACTCCCACCCCAGGCCCAGCCACCATCAGGCACGTCACTCAAGGGACTAGAGTAGGAAGGGAGGGATAAGGGGGCAGGATGGAGGCCCCACTCCCCGAGGTTGCCTAGACAACATCAGAAATCGTGGCCAGGGCCTCTTCCGCCTGCGGGGCGCTGCTTCCTGCATCAGTCACTCCCGCCGGGGGCGGGGCGGAGGAAGGGGTTGGATGTAAGAGAGCTTGGCCCCAGCCGGTGAGGTTCCTCCGCTGTCGCCTTGGCCCCAGCCATGGCATCCTATCCTGGCCCAGGCAAGTCCAAGGCCAAATATCCCTTTAAGAAGCGGGCCAGCCTGCAAGCTTCCGCTGCTGCTCCAGGTAAGTATTCTTGGCTTCAGGCATGGGCTCCTCCATCTCAAGTCCAGGCCACCTAGTACCTCAGACAGAGGCCCCCTTCTGCAGCACCCTCTCTGCAACGATGTCTCTCTGCCTCAGTTCCAAGGTTGACTGGCTGGTTTGGGTGGCGCAGGGAGGGAGGCGGGAGGGGGTGCCTGAGGTTTCCATGTAAGGGATGCTGCCCTCCGTTACAAGGAGTGGGTGTGCATGTGGGTGCAGAAGAGGCGTATATGCACACGTGTCTGCTTGTGCAGATGCTAAGACCGTGTGTGAAGTGTATGTGAATGGAGTGGGGAGGGTGTGGGACTGACTGCTTTGCGGACTGGCTACTGTATTTGGTGTCTGCGCCTGTATCAGGCAGGCTCAGGTTATTGCTCTAGATCTAGAATTGCCTCATTGGTGATGGAGAGCGGCGGGTTTGACATCTGGGGTCACGCTTTGCTGGCAGAGCTGGGGCTCAGTTGGTACTATCCTTGCTCTTTGCTTGCTCCTGGTCTGTGTTGTGAGTCTCTTCAGGAGAATGGGCAGTCCTTGGGATGGCTAGTGGGCTGAATACCTTGCACCCTTGGGTTTAGCTCCTACATTGTGGGCATCTGTGCACCGTTTGCAGCTGGTTGTGTGGTGGCAAGTGTCCATCCTGGTGGAGACTCGGCTAGTAGAGTTTGTGCTTCCGTGCTTGTGGGTGTCTGCATCTCTCAAGTGTTCTAGCTAAGAAAGACCTTTTGGTGATTGGGTGTTGTTAACCCTTCCAGCTCTATTTACACTCTGACTGCACTCCTCTATCTCGCTTGTTCTTAGGATGTGGAAGATGCCTGGCATTGTTCTGTGCTGAGCTGGGTGCTGGGATCTGTGTCTCAGGCTGGGTGCTGGGATCTCTGTCTCCTAGGCGCATCCCCTAGGGCTAGCTCTGCACTGGTTACTCTGTTGCTGAACTAGAGACCCTTAGGTGGTTAGACCCTGAGAGCATCTTGTCCCTGGGGTCAAGGCCTAGTCTTGATAATAAGTGAGGGGGCGTCTCCTCAAGAGGAGAGACTAGGAACCAGAATCTTGGAGCTAATAGAGTGGTCCCCCCTTGACTTTGGGCTGTATATGTGATGTTGTGATACCAGCTTTTGGCACAGGGCCAGGGAGAAGGGACCTGGCCTGAGGGAGTGTGGAGGTTGTTGCCGGTGTATCATTTCTGGTGAATTTAGTAATCTGCAGTCCTGTGGCAGACAGGGAAGATGATCCTGGCTGCTGGAACCCTTTCTGCTCACCCAGCACTGTTCTGTAGGCCCAGGGTTTCCTGACAGGAAAGGGTTAAAATGAAGGCCTTTGACTTCCTTTCTGAAGCTCTGTGGTAGAAGTGGTTGGTGGCTGGTACAATGATGCACACCTGTAATTAGTTACTTGGGAAACTGAGGCAGGAGGATCATTAGTTTCAGGTATGCTTGGCCACTAGTAAGATTCTGCCTAGAAGAAAAACAGAAATGGGTGAGGATATAGCCCAGTAGTAGAGGACTTTCTTAGCACACACAAGGCCTCAGGTGTGGTTCCCAATAATGCAAAAGACAGAAGCAAACCCTCAAATGGTCTGGAGCTAGATTTAGGCGGATGGATAGGATCTGGGTTCATTTTTTTGTTTGTTTGTTTTTTGTTTTGTTTATTGAGACAGGATTTCTCTGTGTAGCCCTGGCTGTCCCACAACTTGCTCTGTAGACCAGGCTGTCTCTGCCTCCTGAGTGCTGGAATTAAAGGCACGCACCACCACAGCCTGGCCTAGGGACCGGGATCTTGATAGCAAAGACTGGAAACCCTGAGTTGGGTGTGTGGGTGTTGCTCTTTCCTCCCTGTTCTGCTCTCTTGCCAGTGAGGCATGGTATCCCTCATCACCCCTATGCACCTTTCTCTCCATTGCTGTTCTCTACCTTAGCAACCTTGCCCCTGGACTGGGCTCAGAGAACCTCTCACCCTCCTCACTGAAGGGTCTCTATGTGGGGTGTGTACCAGGAATTTCTGATTGCAGTCTCATGGGTTCAGAGCTCTCAGCTTTGCAGAACGCTTGTAGGGCATTTCCCTGTGAGTCCTGGGGCTGTGGCCAGGTAGGACAGAGACACTTCTCACCCATTTATAGCCTGTGTCTTCCACATGCTGCTCCCGTATTTCAAGATACTCTCCCTGAATAGAGTGTCCCTACCCTGACAATGGGCTTGGGATTGCCATGTAGGCTCAGAAGCCTCTGGAAGTAGGTCTTTTCCAGATTAGGCCAGTGGTCCAGGTACCGGCGATCTTCTGTTTGTAGCAAAGGCCTTGTCTTTACTGGAGAGTCAGGGCCCAAAAGCTAGTGGAAGAGGCTGAGGAAGCTGGCCAGAGGCTCAGGGCTCAGGGGAAGGTGGCTGGTTTCCCTCTTGTCTCCTCCTACCCTTTGACCAGCCAGACTGTGACCACGTTCCCTCCCTAGGGCTGTGGTGCTAAGGACACTTGGCCCCTCCCTTCCACTCCGCCTTGGTCACATCAGCCTGGCTTGTTTCTCCCTGTTGAGATCCCTGGATCCCCATGGGCCTCACCGGCCCTGAAGAGGTTAAGGTTCTCCTAGAATTAGAGCTCTTATCACCCAAATCCTGCTCCTTCTCTGGGTTTCTGAACTCCCCTGAACTCTCCCAACCCCCTACTTGGGGCCATCCCAGGGTCTCCCCTGCTTATAGCTGCACTTGGTACAGCCCATGCCAGCTTCTGAGCTGTCCTGGGGGACTGGCTGCAGCTTCACAAGGCTGGCAAGGGGCACAGGGCTGCTGACCAGAACACTCTTGAACTCCGCAGGGAGGGTTCCAGCAGAGACCAAGGCAAGTCAGTAGCCGGGTCCTGATGTGGCTCAAGCTCCTTCCTCTTCTCTTTGTCCAGCTTTGGGACTGTACCTGGAGTACTAGGAAGTGGGTTCCGAGACCTTAAGGCATGATGCCTAGACAGAGCCTCTGAGTAGTTTCCTAAGACAGTGGAGGTCGAGGAGAGATTTCTGGAGGGATGGGCCTTCTACAGCTGCCTCTAGACAGCTTGGAGGCACACATGGTCTGTGGACAGCTTCCTGCAGGAGGAGGAGGCTAGACTGATGAAGGACCCATAAGAGTACTTCCTGATGGCTGGAAGCCTAGGCGATCTAGGAAACCAGCAGCTTCAGACCATCAGTGTTAGCTCTGTGGTGGGGCCCATGAAGAGTTGTTCTGCCCTTTTTGGAGTAGAAAGACCCCTGGCTTCCAATTCTCCCTTTCCCAGGGCCTTCCACCAGGCCTCCAGCCTAGATCCTAGATTCTCCAAGTGGTGTAGACTGTGGTAGCTCCTCTTAGAGGGGCACCCAGCAGTGAGGGGAGTGGCCTAGGATCAGTCCTCATCTTGGCAGCTCTGGAGAGAGGACACTCTTCCAAGGGGGAGAAGGCTCCTTGCCAACCAGGTCCTTGCTAGTTCCTTCTCAGGTCAGAGCTGAATGTGGCTGGTGACTTTGCCTGTGCCTTGCAGGTCTAGGAGAATAGACAGTTGCTGTGTTCTCAGTGAGGGATCTGATCTGTTAGGCCAAAGGCAGATCTGACCCTGGATTAGTGCCCTGGAAGCTGCCGATCCTTAGCTTAGCTTAGGTCCTAAATGAGTGCCGTGTGTGTGTGTGTGTGTGTGTGTGTGTGTGTGTGTGTGTGTCCGTCCCGTAGGCAGGCATAGGATCTCATCCCTGAGCCTGGAGTACTGAAGAGCCTCTGTGTAGATGTGGATGAGTTCCCCTGGGAGCCGCACATGGCTGGCTCCTCTGTCTCAGTGGAAGTATTACCCAGTGGCTAGACCCTGGCTTTGAATAGGTTCTGGGTGGGAAGGAACTCTTGGCTCCCAGAGGCATCCAGGTGTGCCCCTCCCCTCTTGACCCTGGCATCACTGTCTCTTAGAGGCTCGAGGTGGTCTGGGGGCCTCTCCACTGCAGTCTGCCCGATCCCTGCCAGGCACTGCCCCCTGCCTCAAGCACTTTCCGCTCGACCTTCGCACGTCTATGGATGGCAAATGCAAGGAGATTGCTGAGGTATCGCCTGGCACCCATACACCTTCTCACCTCACACTACCTACCTCTATTGCTAATACCCCTCTACCTCAGCCGCTTCACATCTCATGCTTGGCTGTCCCTGATCCTAACAGCCTTTCCCAGGAACCCTGGCTCCTGCTCACACCCTTGCCCAGGCTCTGTAGGGACAGGGACAGAGAGCTTGAAAGCATGGCACCTGACCTTCCTTCCTTCCTTGGTACCAGGAGTTGTTCAGCCGCTCACTGGCCGAGAGTGAGCTCCGCAGCGCCCCTTATGAGTTCCCAGAGGCAAGCCCCATCGAGCAGCTAGAGGAGCGGAGGCAGAGATTGGAGCGCCAGATCAGCCAGGATGTCAAGTGAGCCCGCTACTGCCCCTTCCCTGTCCCTTTGTCTATTTGAGGTCCACCCGGGGGGCAGCACAGAGCATGCTCTTTGGAGCCTGGGCACTGCTGGTTGCTGGTTCTCTTCTTCTGGGAGGTTTAGAGTCTATTGAATACTGCTTTCTCATGTCTGAAGTGTGGTGAGAACATCCCAGAGTCCACAGCCCTGCCCGTGAGGACCACATATGTCAATCTGTGCACAGCTGCTGGGACCCAGTTTCTGCAGCCACTGCTCCTGCCCTACCACACCTTATTCCTCTCACCTTTAGGCTGGAGCCAGATATTCTGCTTCGGGCCAAACAGGATTTCCTGAAGACAGACAGTGACTCCGACTTGCAGTGAGGATGGAAAGGGGGCATGCACAGGGCATGTGGGCCTGGGGCCTATGGCCGTCGCTGTCTCTAACCCTTTGTGTCTCCCTTTTCTATAGGCTGTACAAGGAGCAAGGAGAGGGACAGGGTGACAGGGGTCTTTGGGAGCGTGATGTGGTGCTGGAACGGGAATTTCAGCGGGTCATCATCTCTGGGGAGGAAAAATGTGGGGTGAGTGCGGAGTGAAACCTAGATTCTAGAGAGTTCTGGCCTGAGGAACTGTTGGGAGCTCGAGAGGGTTATTTCTCTTGTGATGTCTGGAGTGGTAGAGGTACTGGGCTCAGTGATATGCTGGGTCTAGAGAGGGCTGGGTACTCCTGGGTTTGAGGCCTTTGGAGATCTGGGGTTGGCCACAGGGAGGTGACTATGAGCCTGAGTGTGAGCAGAGACCCAAGGAAGTCCTTTTCTTCAGGTACCATTCACAGACCTGTTAGACGCAGCCAAAAGTGTGGTGCGGGCACTTTTCATCCGGGAGAAGTACATGGCCCTGTCACAGCAGAGCTTCTGCCCCACCACTCGCCGTTACCTGCAGCAGCTGGCGGAGAAACCCCTGGAGACTCGAACCTATGAGCAGAGCCCTGATACTCCTGTGTCTGCTGGTGGGGGCTCCCATCCCTCCCCAGACCCCAGCTGCCCTGGGTATCTAGGCCTCAAGCCTAGATGCTTGTGTCTTGCCTGCATCTCCCACACCCAGTTCTTTCTAGCTTCTTGACATCCAGGAGGGTGGAGGGGGGAACCATAGCTTTTCTTTTCAAGCCTTTGCCCTTCTGTAGAGCCTGTAGACTGGGCAACCGCAGGCCGTGAAGCTCCCTGGCTCTGACTCTTCCTCTTCCCTTTGCAGATGCTCCAGTGCATCCCCCTGCGCTGGAGCAGCACCCGTATGAGCACTGTGAGCCAAGCACAATGCCTGGGGACCTGGGCTTGGGTCTGCGCATGGTGCGTGGTGTGGTGCATGTCTACACCCGCAGGGACCCTGATGAGCAGTAAGAGGGGTGTAGTGTGTGTTGGGATACAGCAGATGCATTGGCTTGGGAGAGGCCCGAGGGCTTGACTGGCCCTTCTCACCTGAGCTTCCTGCTTGCTAGCTGTCCAGAGGTGGAGCTTCCGTACCCTGACCTACAGGAGTTTGTAGCTGACGTCAATGTGCTGATGGCCCTGATTATCAATGGCCCCATGTGAGTTTCTACCTGTCCCATTCAGCTCACCTCAGAGCTCAGATTCTCCTGCCCTGCCCTGCCATGCCCTGCCCTGCCCCAGACAACTGTCACTTTGTCACCTGCCACTCCCTAGCCACTTCCTCCTGGTCCTCTGCCCTTATTCTGCATGCCTCCTGCCTTCACCCTTCCCAGAAACCTCCGCCAGGACCTGAATCTCTCTCTCCTCTCATTTTTCCCAGAAAGTCGTTCTGCTACCGTCGGCTACAGTACCTGAGCTCCAAATTCCAGATGCACGTCCTGCTCAATGAGATGAAGGAGCTGGCTGCTCAGAAGAAAGTGCCACACCGCGACTTCTACAATATCCGGAAGGTGGGCCCTCAGCTTCTGGATTTGTGTCCTGTCCACAGATGTCCCCTCCAGAGACTGGGCTTCCCCCCAGCACTCAGCTCTCTTTAACTCACTGTTTTTGGCCATGGACCTTTCCTCTAAAAAATTATTACACTTTCATTACGTATTTGTGTATGTATATGAGTGTGGGCATGTGGATGCCGAGGAGTGCTTTCCAGGAGTCTCTTCTTCTCTTCTCCTGTGTGAGTCCTGGGAGCCACTCATGTCACATTTGGTGGCAGGTGCCTTTTCCTGCAGAGCCGTCCTTCCCCAACTTCATATTTGTATGTGTGTGTAGTATGTGCGCATATATATATGCATGCTTGCAAGTATGTGGTCACATTGTGTGTGTATGTTTATCCTTGTGTGGCAGGAAGGCCAAAGATGACATTGGGTATCTTCTTCCTTACACATTGAGACAGAATTTCTCACTTGAACCCAGAGTTTGTTGTTAGCTAGCTTATTGGTGTGTTCCTTGTCTCTGCCTTCCTCATGTTAGGATTAGGCTGCTGCATATACTTGACATTGATGTGGGTTCAGAGACAACTAGTCCTCATGCTTGTACAGCAGACACTTACTGATGCCCCAGTCTCTTGGCCCTGGCCTTTGGTGGCCCCAGCAGCCCTTCTCTACTGCAGGTGGACACGCATATCCATGCCTCATCCTGCATGAACCAGAAGCATCTGCTGCGCTTCATCAAGAGGGCGATGAAGCGACATCTGGAGGAGATCGTGCATGTTGAGCAGGGCCGTGAGCAGACACTGCGAGAGGTCTTCGAGAGCATGAATCTCACTGCCTATGACTTAAGTGTGGACACGCTTGATGTGCACGCGGTCTGTGCTGTGGGATGGGCTGGGGTGCTGGCTCAGCACTAGGACCAGGGATCAGGGGTGTGACCTAGGCCTTCCCATCTCCAGGACAGGAACACCTTTCATCGCTTTGACAAATTCAATGCCAAATACAACCCTATTGGGGAGTCTGTCCTCAGAGAAATCTTCATCAAAACCGACAATAAGATTTCCGGGAAGTACTTTGCTCACATCATCAAGGTATGGAGGCAACTCTCTCCTGCTGAGCCCGTGTGTGGGAGGAGAGAGGCCTGATGGGCATGTGTGGTGGTATACAGGGCAGGAAGGAACCTAGATGTGATTGCTTCTGGTGTCTAGGAGGTGATGTCAGACCTGGAGGAGAGTAAATACCAGAACGCAGAGCTCCGGCTGTCCATCTACGGGCGATCCAGGGATGAGTGGGACAAGCTGGCACGCTGGGCAGTGATGCACAGAGTACACTCTCCCAATGTGCGCTGGCTGGTGCAGGTGCCCCGCCTCTTGTGAGTGTTCCTTAGATTGGGAGGAAGCTCCATGGCTGTGTATAAGGGTCAAGGCCTGCCTTGTCTTCTACTAGGCACTCTGTGTGCTAGGAAAGGCCTCCCAGGCCAACCCACAGTCTGTCTGTCCACCCTGGTCCCTCTGGATGCCCCACTTTTCCACTGTGGTTCAAAGACAGCTCTGACTTTTTCCTGGCCAGCTGTTGGCCCTGACCTGCATATGCTGTGTCCTGTCTTCCGTACAGTGATGTGTACCGCACCAAGGGCCAGCTGGCCAACTTCCAAGAGATGTTGGAGAACATCTTTCTGCCACTGTTTGAGGCTACTGTGCACCCTGCCAGCCACCCAGAGCTACACCTCTTTCTGGAGCACGTGAGCAGTGGCATGGGCAGGACGAGAAGATAGCTGGGCTCTGGCCCATTATGGCTTCTAGGACTAACTACCAGCTCTTTGCCAGGTGGATGGTTTTGACAGTGTGGATGATGAGTCCAAGCCGGAGAACCACGTCTTCAACCTGGAGAGTCCCCTCCCAGAAGCTTGGGTGGAGGAGGACAACCCACCCTACGCCTACTACCTGTACTATACCTTCGCTAACATGGCCATGTTAAACCATCTCCGCAGGTGCTTATTACAGGAGACCACATGCTGCTTGCCTTGCTTTGAGCATCCTGAGCTGAGGTTTCTAGTACCCTGACAATAAGATTGTCATTGCCCCCGTGTCCAAACTGACTAGGCTCTTTTTCTGCTTAGGTTTCATTTTTATATCCTTTCCAGTCAAGAACCTGCCCCTCCTCCATCCTAGGCCCCCCCCCCCAGTAGTTTATCAGTTGGAAGGCATATGTATGGGGCATATGTATGTGGTGTGGGATCTGGGGACAGGTGAGCTTAGGTGTGCCTGAGCTCTGAAGCTGACCCTGTCTTCATGCCCCTCAGGCAGAGGGGTTTCCATACGTTTGTGCTGAGGCCGCACTGCGGGGAGGCTGGGCCCATCCATCACCTGGTGTCAGCCTTCATGCTGGCCGAGAACATCTCCCACGGTCTGCTTCTGCGCAAGGTCAGGGTCTATACCCCCAGCCTCCACATACAGCTGTTTGCTTTTCTGATCCTTCTTACCCAGCCATGAGATCAGATTCCTCCTTCCCCATATAATTAACTCTTCCCACCCATTCTGTAGTGGAGGAGCCCAGCTTGGATTCACTGTTCTTTTGTGACAGCTAGCCTGGAGCCCCTGCCCCCGTGCCCCAGAGGCTGGAGCCCCCTGCCCCGTGCCCCAGAACCCAGAATACCCTCCCAGCAGTGAGGCCCCTGACAAGTCCTGCCTCCCTCCTTCCCTCCCTCCTGCCCGCTCAGGCCCCCGTCCTGCAGTACCTGTATTACCTGGCCCAGATCGGCATTGCCATGTCCCCGCTCAGCAACAACAGCCTGTTCCTCAGCTACCACCGGAACCCTCTGCCTGAGTACCTTTCTCGTGGCCTCATGGTCTCGCTGTCCACAGATGATCCTCTGCAGTTCCACTTCACCAAGGTCAGACCCAGCCCAGCAGGCAGCCAAGGGCGGGTGTCTAGAGGGTCCTGGGGTGTCTGTGGGTCTGTGCTGCCCCTTGCTGGTGGAGCATAGCAACTCTCAGCCTAGTCCTTAGAGGAGAGCGGGACTGCAGGGGCCTGATGCCTCTCAAGGAACCTGACCTGTGCAGGAACCCCTGATGGAAGAGTACAGCATCGCTACCCAGGTGTGGAAGCTCAGCTCCTGCGACATGTGTGAACTGGCCCGTAACAGTGTGCTCATGAGTGGCTTCTCCCACAAGGTGCGATACTCAGCCTGCCTGGGGCTGGGCATCACCTCTTTCCTTTCCTTTGCATTTGGGTTCCTGGTTTTGCCCCTGTGACGTGATCTCCTGCAGCTCTGCCCATTACCCACACCCTCTGCAGGTAAAAAGTCACTGGCTGGGTCCCAACTATACCAAGGAGGGCCCTGAGGGCAATGACATCCGCCGCACCAATGTGCCAGACATCCGAGTGGGCTACCGCCATGAGACCCTGTGCCAGGAGCTGGCACTTATCACACAGGCCGTCCAGAGTGAGATGCTGGAGACCATCCCAGAGGAAGTGGGCCTTGTCATGAGCCCAGGGCCAAAGTGAACCTGGTCCATACAGTGCTCGCCCCATCTCAGCAACTTGATCGTGTCTGTGATTGGACCCCTCCCGCCTGATGTGGTCTCTCTGCATGTCTCTGTTTTTTGTTTCTGCCCTGCATGTCTTTGACCATGTCGTCTTGCCTCTGGGCCACCTCAATGAGAGCAAGTCCAGGAATGTGTTTCACTGTTGTCTTGGCTCTGGTGGTACCTGATGGTTAAGATTTAAGGGCTGGCCCTGCTAGTGACCTGTCCCAGGATTGGCAGAAGTCTGGCTGTCCTATGGTGTCTTCAGTGTCCTCAGGGGCTTGAGATAATTGTGTGGGGCTGGCCCCATTAGCCTCTGGAGCCCTACCTCGGCAAATCCAGGCTTTGATTAGAGTTCAAGTTGAGTTTTCCTCTTGTTTATGTGGCCATGGGGCAGTCAGGAGGCTTGTTACTCCTCTGTCTTGGCACTGGCTATTCAGTCTGTGAAGTTGTGGCCTGTCTGTGCTGGGCAGAGCAGGGCTTGGGCTTGCTCATGGCCCTAGAGGCTTGGTTCCTGCCAACTCACTGCCCATCAGCCTCCTCTGTACCTTCTCAGTCCACATGTCCTTTGTTACCAGCTCCCTTGTCCCCCGTGGGAGGGGGCAGCTGTCCTGATCTGTGTCTACAGTTAGAGACTACTGCATTTGGAGGGTGTTGTGCTGGCCATTAGTCCTGGGGGTAGTACCACCTTTGAGGGGGTGTTTCCAGGTCTTTGGCCAGACCCAGATCCCAGTTAGCCTCTTGTGTTATGTTCTAGACCAAGGCCTTTGCTATGAAGAACAGTGTTTCATAAGACCCATTTTCCTAGTGCATGAGAAATAAAGATTATTTAAGTAATGAGGCATGTGAAGGTCTGTTGGGAGAGGAAGTGTGCTAAGTGCCAAGGCGCTCTGGATGGAGCAGCGGGGCCCGCTGTGAAAGAAAGGCTGGTGGCCGCCCTGCTGAAGTTCTGAGTGCTTGGATCACAGGTGTATGCTGTCACAGCCATGACATACTACACATCCTCAGGCACACGGCATGGGTGAAGTGGGTTAGTGCATTTGCACACTGACTGAGGAGAGGAGATGCTCACTGGGCCCTTATCCAGTTTACCCTTCTGAAGGGGACACGTGGCTACAGGTCCACGGTGTATTCTTTGTCACACCAGCTTGGAAGGATGACACCTTTATACCTCTTAGGACAGCATGGGAGGTTGGGAACATATGCCCCTACATGCCTGCCTGAGGCTCGTGGTTCCAAAATTGTGGGACCATCTAGGCAGCCTGTTTAAAATAATCTTTTCAGATCTCTTCCTTAGGAATTCTGACACAAAGGTGGCAGGTGTGGTGACAGACAGAACTGTCATATTGTGTTGCCAGGAGCTGCGTGTACTCGAGTCCATCCTAGCAGCTCACTTTCCACCCCATCTGTGGTACAGTTTCAGAGCACCTCATTGCCGCTGAGGTGGCTAGAGTCTGCTGTGCATGTAAAGACGTGAAGAGATCAGGCCCTGGACAGCAAAGGAAGCTTCCTGCCTAGCCAACACGCTTGCCACAGCTGCTGCTGGATGGAGAGACATGAGCAGCTTCCTCTCTGAGAATTGCAAGCCTGTGTGATGGAAGGCCTGGGTGGGAGCCTGGCAGCAGCCCTCACTCCCTAACACCTACCTGTCTCTGAGCAGGTAGGAGGGCCCTTCTGCAGGTGCCCCAGAGACCCAAGGCAGCTCCACTTGCTCTCCTGACCCCCGCTGGCTCCTAGTCAATTTATTTTAGTCATTTATGTATCTGACCTGAATGCTGGAGTCAGGGCACAAATAGAAGGCTATACAAAACAAACAGACACCAAACAGACAAAAAAAAACTTCACCAAACAACTCCTCTGATTCCGCCTACGTAAATGGGCTGTGGAGGTAGAAATGGCCAGCAACATAATGGAGATAGACACCACATCTAAGGTTCTCCATGCCTCACTGGGCCTTGTCTGTACTCCTCCAGAAACTGCTGTGCAAGGGTGAGGGGAGCTAATTTGGGAATCAGGTAAGCAGAATCAGTAGATACAGACCATCCCTTAAAGGACAGGACTGCTGTCCATACCAGCATGGAGGACTTTATGTTCATTTTGTGGATTTGTCATGAAGTCAGTTCTTTAATTCTGCCCAGCTTTTCTGTTTGTGCTGAGGCCATCCCTCAGCATATCACTAACCAACAGAGGTTGTTTCTTAGCAACCTCTCCAGTTTCCTATCAATTGGACTTTGGTTTGCAGTTTTGCAGACATTTCTCTTTTAATCATTTATCAGGAGTGAAGTCCTTTTTAAATTTGATTTTGTGGTGCCAGAGATTGAATGATGTACTTTTCATGTACTAGGTTAGTGAACTGCACATGCAGCCCAGGAGCAAAAAGGACAGTTTTGCTAGCTAAAAAGAAAAACTCTGCACTGCTATAATGGATCACATGAATTTCCTTGCTGCTGCTCTCAAGAGTGTAAATGATGCTGGAGACAGAACACATCCCATTCTTAGCCTATGCTCCAGAGTGGTTACCTGGTTCCTAACTGTGAAGATGAAGCCTGGCTATGCTGGCAATCATGATCACTGAGCTGGGAAAATGAACCTCACCACCAGGCTAAACAAGTGTGGCATGGTCAGCCACAAATCTGAAGTGCAGCTCAGAGACCTAGAAACAAAACAAGCAGAAGAATCCATGCCATCCCATTGGCTTGGTTTTATTGCACTGACAACCTCAGAGGGCAGCATGAACTGAGATGAAAATACACAGGAGGGAAGATCCTGGAGTTCTTTTTCTAGAGGCATAAAACAAACATAAATAAAATGCCTGAACAGGAAAAAACAAAACAAAACAAAAACCTTTGAAGGTAAAGGGAAATGCAGGGAAATAGGAAGTAAAAGTCCTATTGTTGCCTACCATTTTTTACCAAGTATTTGCTAACAACATGCATACTTGAGCTATATTGTATGCCTGAATATATTTTACAGCTTTATGTCTTCCTCCTAGTTTTTTTAAACATTTATTTTTATTTTATGAGAATTGGTTTTTTGCCTGTATGTACAACTGTGTAAAGGTGTCAGATCTTGGAATTACAGACAGATGTGAGCTGCCATGTGGTTGCTGGGAATCGAACTCAGGTCCTCCTGAAGAACAGTCAGTGCTCTTAACTGCTGAGCCATTTCTCCAGCCCCCTCCTAGTTTTTTTAAAAAAAAAAACTTTTTATTATATTTATTTCATGTGTCTCTGGGTGCGCATGCACATTCATGTCATGATCATATGTAGCGGTCAGTTTGGTTCTCTTCTTCCTCCACATGGGCCCTGGAGATGGATCTGGGTTTGTCAGACATGGCAGTAATCATTTACGGAGTACGGAGTCATCTTGTCATTCAACTTTTGAAAGTGGCATTTTGTTTGTTTTTTAGACAGAATCTCTTATACATGATCCTTCTACACAGCCTTCCCAGTGCTGAGGTCACAGGTGTGTGCCCCCATATGCTAAACTTTTGGAAAGGGAAAGCTGATTCTTGAAAATTGTCCTCCAGCAGCTATGTATAGGTGCACATATGGTATGTGCACACCGTGGCATGTGAGTATGTACACTTATACTCAAAGTATAAAAAGAGTAATAATTCAGCCTGGAGTGCATGACTGGCTGTGCACTGTGGAGTCATAACACCAGGGCTTTAGCTGCACTCCTGGTCCTCGTGGCCATGGGAAAGATACTTCCTTCTCTGTACCTGTGGATTCTTATGCAGAGTGTGTTCCTCATGCTGGAGTCTTTCCATCCATGGATTTAAAGCATTAGGTAAGACTTTGGTAAGCTTTACTTTTTGGTTTGCACAAAGCTTGAGATTCTCACCCCAACCTACATGCTCATAAGACAGAATTACCAGGTTTAAGGTATTTCACTTGACAGAAGGAAGCAAAGTCCTTCCTGGTTTGTTGGCTTGCTCTCTGCCTAACCAGCCCCTCCCTGTGATCTACTTGGGAGATGAGTGTGGATCCCTGAGGACGGCAGCACCTTACCACCCTCCAAAGGCTGTCCTTGAAGTCCTGGCCTCTTTGCAGGGTAGGGGAATGGTTGGTAGCTGACTTTTAAAATCAGTTTTTTCAAATGCCCCACAAAGCACGTGCAAATAGCAGAAAAACCTTCCTCCTCTTGGTTCTAAGGGTGGTCCAGAGCGAAGTCCACCTAGACACTTCCATCATATAATCTGTCTAGTCAGCTGTTAGTAACCTGGGCTTCTCTCTGGCGCCCCATCCTGGGGAACTGGAGAAGAGCAGGTGGAGACATTTCTTTCTGTCAAACTATTGCCTCATGGGCGAATTTACTCAAGGAAAGTCCAATAGAACTTTAACCATTAACTCACTAGTCTAATGTTCAATGATTGGCTTTGTTTTCTAAGTGGGAGTAAAGCCACCGGACATTGCCTGGTTGATGACCTGGGGTAAGTGGTCTCCGCAGGTAGAAGCCACAGGGCTTCTTGCAGTGTCTAGAGTTGGGATGACCCAGGAAGGAGCCCTGGCTATGGATGCAAACCTGTGGAGCTGACCTTCAAAGGCTTGAGGAAAACTGGAGCTACAACTTTGGAGGCTGTAAAATAAGTGAGAGAGAGAAAAGAGAAGAAATGGAAACTAACAAATGTTTAAAGAAAATAGCATGTCAACTTCAATATTTGTTCATTTTAGTATCCATACAAATGTCATTATATTTGAAAGCAATTTGTAAACCGCAGTTTTGGCAATGGCTCCAGAATTCACAGCATGATTGTAGTCATAGCCAGTTCTAAACTAAATAAGTTACTTACTCATAGTTGGGTAACTTCAAAAGCAAGTCAACAGAGGCCTCTTTAATTTAAACCAAAGAAGAGTTACATTGAATGTGGGACATGTGTGCATTTGAATGCTTGTTACTCTTGGAGGGGCGGGTCGTCAGAATCAGATGGGGGGAGTCTGCACAAGGCTCAGGAGAGCCACGCCCCCAGCCCTCTTCCAAAGAAGATTGCTTCCACCTCAGCGCAGTCTTCAGGTCAGTACTTCTGGCTGGCTGAAGAGGCTGGGCAGAGCAGCAGTGTGCAGAACAGCCACAAGAAAGGTTGGAGTGCTCACCTCCACTTTGCTCATGAGGAACTGGTTGGGTTGTTAGCCTATCAGCTGGGGGAGTGAGCCCTCAGTAGGTGGAGGACTGAAGACCAGCCTTCCTCAGCCTGGGGCCCTAAGAAAGGGAATGAAGGAAGTAGTGTGTGTTTCTAGCAGGATGAAACATCACTGTACACAGAGGTCTTCCTCTTTTCTCTGTGTAATGTGCTAAGGGCTATATCATCACATTCCCACTTTTTCCTTTTGGATACAGAGCTTCTCTCTATGTTCCAGGCCGGAGTTCACTGTATAGCCCTGGCTGACTTTCAATTAGCAGCAGTTACCCTGCCTCACTCAGCCTCCTAAGTACCGGGATTTTGGTGTTTATCACCAGGTCTGGCATTCTCCTCTCATAAGAAGTGAACCCCACGGTTCAGTGAGGTTGAGCAATTGCCTGGGTTGACTCAGCTGGGCAGATGAAAAGCTCTCAGCCACTCCACTGTTGCCCTTAAAGTATATGTCTGCATGGGGATTGGGACAGGAGTCTCAGAAGGGACAGTTCTGACCCATCTTGGCATGAGTGATCTGGATGTGGCTAGTGGCTGTGGGAGCAAAGGAGAGGCAGTTTAAGGTCTGTAGTTAATGGCTAGAGAGATGGTTGGGTATTAAGATCACTATCACTTCTAGACAATCTCCAGCATCCACATGGCAGCTCACAATGGTCGGTAACTCCAGTTCTAGGAGATCCATCTTCTTCAGATATCCATGAGGCAGAACACCCATGCACATAAAATAAAAATAACACAACAATTTCTTAAAAAAGACCAGAGGTTGAGGGGCTAGAGGGATAACTTAGTTGGTAAGACATTTGCCTTTCAAGTACAAGGAACTGAGTTCAGTTCCCAGAACTCACATTAAAAAGAAAATCCTGGGCTTGCTGGGCACTGATGGTGCACACCTATAATTTCAGCATGCTAGAGGCAGAGGAAGGAGAAATCTCCGGAGTCTGAGGCCAGCCTGGTCTACAGGGTGAGTCCAGGACAGCCAGGACGACACAGAGAAACCCTGTCTCAAAATACCAAAACCAAACAACAACAACAAATAAAGCTGGGCTTGTGGGTACATGCTTGGAATCCCAGTGCTGGGAGGGGAGGGGAGGAGGCTGGAGGCTCCTTGGGACTCACTGGCTAGCCAGTCTAGCCTGATTGTCTCAAAGGAGATGGACAGTGTTCCTGGGGGTTATACCTGAGGTTCTCTCCTGGCCTTGAACACTTGCACGCACGTGTGTGTGTGTGTGTGTGTGTGTGTGTGTGTGTGTGTGCACAGCTACCCAGTGTCATGACTGCATGGCAAAGTCTGACAAAAGACTGAGACTACGCTCAGAGATGGTGACAGTCTTTTCTGCTGCCACACACTGGGCCCCATGGAGGTGTGGGTTTGAGGTGAAAATTCAGTTTCAAGGTACACTGTCACTTATTAACGTGAGCTCCTGGGGAAATCACATGGACTCTGAGCTTTCGTCCCCTTGACTATGAAATGTCATATCAAGGTGTGTTGGCTCCATCACTGAGGCAGAATGTGGGGATAACTTAGGGCCGCCTGCTCCTTTTGCTACGGCCTGGTGACAACACAGTCCTCAGTGGAGGGGGCAGTAACTGAGGAGGAGAACCCTTTATCTCACAGAGGCAGGAAGCATCACCCAGGAGGGAGGAATCCCAATGTCCTTCTTTAGGGACTGCCACCAATTATTACCTAACTTCTTCTAGGGAGGCCCTACCACTTAACAAATTTTATTGTTTCCTATGCACTGGTGCCATAGGCTAGAGAGCAACACATGGGTCCCTGAGTGATATTCTACATCCAAACCATAGCACGGGCTCTACTGTGGGGGCTCTGTTTAGGGACCACATTCTACGTATTTAGAGGTGACTTTGGACAGTTCAGGGCTTGTGTGAGAAATTCAGTTGGGAGATCTAGAGAAGTTTAGGTGACTTACTTTTTGGAGAAAATAATCATATGTTTTGTGGCACCTAGGTTTCCACCTTTGGTTTTTACTAGAGTATTGTGGGTTTAGCAGGAGTGTGATTGATTAATCCTACCAATAGTCTCAAAATCCTCTGCAGCAAGGTGGTATCAGAATCGTTCAGAGGACATGGGCATAGACAGCTGAGTGACCACATACCTTGCCAGTCTCGGTATGACTGGGTGAGTCAACATCAGACTCCTTTGTGCTTCCTGGGACACTCTGCAGATTTTGGTCAGGCCCTGTAAGAAGGACTGAATGAGGATCTAAGATGGTGGGGCCCAGGGTGAGGATGGATGGGAGTGAGGGTGGACCTGCCCTGCCTGGGAACACTTTTGAAGTCAGTCTGCCATT